>VYZV01038443.1:34710-53535 GCA_013401275.1 Pandion haliaetus | reverse complement strand
CAAAAGTCTATGTGCATGAATGTCTACCAAGAATGACACAGCTCAGGAGGACAGACTGACATGCTGCTGTCATCGTACTGTGATCTGTATGTAGAGCACCATGAACTTGAACTTGGATATTGCAGTCTCCAAGAGCTGTTCCAACAACTTTAGCAGACTTCAGATCATATTCTTTTTCCCTTCTATTTATTTGGCAATTAATGTGTGCATTCTTACATAAGTAGCACAAGCACCTTTTTGATTATTTTAATATTTTTTTTCTCCAGACACTTTCCCTATGCCATGTCACTGCGCTACTGAAGCTTCACTAATACAAAATCCATCATGACGTAACATGATAATTAGATCAGATTGCTGGTGCACAATGATATTCTGTATTATTATATTGTCATGTCATTTGCTCTTTTTGAGATGAACTCAAGATAATTTGAAATATTTCTTTATCAACTTCTGCTGTAAGGACATCATCTCTCTCTTTTTTTCTAAACAACCATAATATAATAATTCTTAGGCAACAATGAAACAAGTAAGCCCTACATGTTTGCAAATGGTACCTAATTTAATATTGTGGGGGAAAGGTGGGGCTGAGTGTGGGAAAAGCTATAAAAATCTTCAGAATGCCTACAATTTGCTGAGCTTAATGTTGGGACCTGGTCTTAAAATACCATACAGCTTCCCATCTCTTCATAGCAACCTACTAGATTTTCTCCTGTGTCATTTCTTCTTCTTTTCTTACTGAACACTACAAACTTCTCTGTCAAAAAGCATCTCAGGAGTCCTGTAGTACCTCCTCTTCATCCTACTTCTGTGCCCAGCTAAGAGCACAGCTGTTGACTGCATGTTGGCATTCTTACTGAGAATCCGCCCACCACGTTCCAGTTTTACCTAATCTTGTTTTTACTAAGGTTCTACTATTAAATACAACTACCAATTATTTTTAGTTTATATTTCTTTCTCCCTGCAAGCTACAATCATAGAAAGCATAAGAGTTTCAGTTGCGAGTGAATTGAGGGGACAGAAGAGGAGGTCTTTCACTAATAAATCCTGTCATCAAAAAGTAAAATGCACCATTGCACAGAGCTGAAAAAAAAGTATTTTCTAATGAGTAGCAAGTTTGCCCCAAAACAAAATACTTTCAGGGTCAAAAAATATCTGTAATCTGATAAATTTCAGAAAGAGAAAGAATGAGTCCTTCACTTAAATATCAATCTTTTTTTGTCTCAAAGTGGCAATTTTACTGAAGAGTGGTTCACAATTTTAAAATTATATATCACCCAATAAAACAGTACATTTATTAATTCGCTGTTCCATTATGCCCTGAAAATACTCAATTTTGTTGAAAACTGAAACCAAATTTCTGAATTTTTCCATTTGGTAACCAGAGCAATCTATAATTGCTAAAGCCTACCCAGAAAGTTTACAGAAGGGATATACACACTGTAAGACCACAGTAGAAGAATTAAACAGGACATGGGCACTTGTAACATGGCTCTGCAAACTGGGAATTCTGAACAGGAATCACCTTTCATTTTTAAGAAAAGTCAGGAAAAGCCTAGATGCCTTTAGTCACGGTTGTCCATGGATTTTGGCTTGGACTTATAGCACACTACATCATCTCACTTTATTGACTTCCACATCTTTCTTAGAATAATTTAAGCTTCTGTACCTATTCAGCCTGCACCAGTTTATTAACTATAGCTTTCTAGTACTATGAATATATGAGTCTGTAAAAGTCTGTTTAGTACAGAAAAAGCTCACTGCAATATTTGAAACAATAATCTTTGATTCCATATGTTTAGAAGATGAAATTGTGCTTTAACAATTCATAGCTTTTTAAGGCCAGAAGGTATTTAGATAACTCTTTTTTTAGTCTTTGAATGCTTTTGTATTCTCAGTATTAGCAAAAGCAAACTCAGCAGCAGTTCATTTTTCTACAGTTAGAAGGAAGAGATGGCAGCAAATGTTTACACTAGACAGCAACTGCTAACTACCTTTCCGCAGTGACTTCTTCCCTACAAGGTGAGGGACTGACTATTTGCATTCTCAAGAATTTCAGACCGTTCTCACTCCTTTAACCTAGAAGACCTATTCTGCTACATCAAGTAGTCACACCAAATTGGTAAAATAAAGGGAAAGTGGAGTGCGCAGTTTCAAAAAACGTCAAGAAATAATTTCAAGCTTATTTCTTATGTAGAAAACTAAAATCTCAAACAGTTCCTCCTAGGACTAAACTCTATAATGTGTTCTGCTAAACGATCATTCCAGAAGATTCTGTTACAGCATCTAGACTGGGAAAAAAGCCATAACAGCTATTATTTTTTGTTCTTACTCACGTAAATATTCTTCATTCAGCCAGCTAAGGGGATTACTAACATGATATACAGATTTGAATCCAAAATAGATTGCAAAGTAGACAGTCATTGATATAAATAAAAGAGAAGAGATCCTGTGTAACAGACTGCAGAACGAGAGATGCAGACAGTCTGCAACCAAAGAGGTTAGACTACTGTCAAAGGAATTAAACCAAAAATGAGCAATTTAATCCTCACAGTTCATACCAACCATTTAAGAAACTGATTTTATGGTAACACCATCTAACTCCACTTTATACATTTCTTCCATGCCTAGAGCATTCAAGTATAGGTTCAGCTCTTATCTGTGACTGATGGCCCTCAGATTTTATTGCTGAAAGCTGGGGCACATAGCATTCTGTGAGGTGACAAGCACAGCTGATAGCCTAAGGTTTGGATACTGGCATTCAAATGATGCTGCAAATATAACTCCATAGACAAAACACGTAACACATCACTCCTTTATCCTGTGGTTGTCTGGCAGAACATGCTAAGCAGACAAGTCTGTTTTGTTTAACCTTCTGCCATCTTTCTCATCAGATAAAGCAACACATCTAAAGGCCTTTCTCAATAAAACTTCAATCACTAGTAGCTAGTATTTATGTTAGGAAAAGGGGGGAGGAAGGGGAATAAGAGATGAGAATCAGAGTGTGATCTTTCTTCTGTAGGAAGATGGGGAAGCCAAGTACACTAGAAAGTGTTTACTTAAAAGGTTGATTGTTTCAGAATCTAATTTTAAAACTCCACACTAAAGCATTTCCTTAAGTCAGTACTTAATGTCCTCTAAGCTGGTAGGATGGAAGGTAAGACAAATTACCTCAGAGATGGGATGTTAATAAGAAAACACTGTGTGTCAGTTTTGATAGCTGAATCAAGATCATTTAGCCTAAACATTGACACGTGCTGTAAACAAGCTGCAAGCTCTAAAGAGGCTTCACTTGCCTACCTATGCTGGGTTTTTGTGTTTGGTGGGTTTTTTTAAAGAAAAGACTGACCCTCTTAATTCTGCACTGGTAATGGGGTTGAAAGATGCGTATTATCACTGCACTCCAGGGATAGCATGTGCACTATTATTACACACCTCATGGACAAAGCTCAGAAGGCAGCAGAAATCTTCCAGGTAGAAGAGAACAGCCCAAGCCAAATGAATAAATCAGAGTCCAGCACGATAAAAAACAACCTCGTACAAGATGGTTAAATGCACCTAGTACATGACTGGTAGGGATGGAAGTCTACAAGAGTTCAGTTATCCTGAACATTAGAGAGAGCTATTTCAGCATACTCAGAAATTAACATAAAAGTATATTTTCACAAGGAGATGGCTGACCAAATATTTTTGGGAAAATCTTGATTTTTTTTTTTTTTTTTGATACTTTTGTAGGCACAGCAGCCAAAGTTGATTCAACGTAGTATTAATGAGTTAAGTAACAGGTGAAGCAAAAAAAACCCGTATAAGGCACTGCCAAAAGTTTCTTGTGAGTAGGTGATAAATGTTTTTGTTTCCTCCCATGACATATGACATATGGTACAATCACTGACAATTAGCCTGAAGTTAAAGCAGCCTTACATTACTGACATGCTAGAATAACTGTAGAGGAACACTGTTCTAATAGAACCAAGATTAACTTTTTGCCCGCAGAGCAAGAGTGAGTTACACTTGAACGGCTGGACAATAGGTGCTAGTGCACTGAGTGGCAATGTTGTGAAAATTCAACCACCTTCATCAGTAGTCTACACTACACTGAAAGTGCTAAAACATTGTGCATCCATGAGCACAATCATCAAATAGGTTCGGATTTTTTTCCCCTCTTAGAAGGAAAGCAAATGCAAAACCTTACCACCATATTCGTGGCATACATGAGAAGAAAGAATACATGAACTGAAAAAAAAAAAAAAATTCATGAAGGCTACACTAGAGGCAGAGATTCTTAAAGCAAACATGGTTTTGTCCTTTAAAATTCTTTTCAGAAAACTGAACTTATTGATATAGTCTGATGAACAGCATAAAGGTAACCTTGCTAAGACACAATAATTTCTCAATGTTTTTCTCCTATTCAGACAGAGATCTCTGTTCATTCGCACTGTGTTACACATAGCTGATGGAAGCATCATTAATCACAGCTTTGGGACATGGTCTGCAGCCTGCATTCACCGCAACACAGAAGCAGCTTCCAAAATGAAAGACAGCCTTCAAACCTTGATGTAAGTCCACAGTCCTTCAAATTAAACATAGATTTGCTGTAACAGACAGCACTAAACTAGAACGCTAATCACTTTTTACTTCATTAATGGATGCCCCATACTCATAAGTCACATGGAAGCAGTGATGCCCAGCCTTGTACAGATGGGATCAAAGGTGCAGTCCACCAGAGGTAATGGAGCCTTTCCAAATTATTAGAGCCACAGTTTCTTTTCAAGCCTAGTCTTTTTCCTTTTTTCCCAAGTTCTTCCCCACTTTTATGCTGACACAGCACAGACAGTAACCCGTCTTAGGGTTCAGCTTATAAAAGCTAATTCAATTACTAACTGAAAGTACAGTTTCCATCCGTGGGACGCAACTGCACAACAAGAAAAACCTTTTCTGCAGTTTCCCCCACAGTAGATGTTATTAACCCAGAAGCATTGCCAGCTTTTTATTTCAGCAAGGTATATATTCTCTCCTACTGATGTTTTTACATAACAAGGGCTTTACAAGCTTCAGAATAGTGTCTTAGACTTCAGCTTCTTCTCTGCATGAAAAGGCTAAATAGCCTTCTGTAATAAAGCCACAGGACTGTGGTCAGTAGAATGAAATTATACTTGTCTATGTGGCCAAAGATTTAGCTAATTACATAATTACTTGTCAAGCACTTATTTTTTATATTTTTATTTCAAGCTGGAGTTAGCATTCAAATCTTTTTACAACTGTTTGTTCCCAAGCTTAAAAACACCTCAGTTAATAAAACAGACACAGATATAAAAGCAAGAGAATAATTTTCTTTTTACGCTTGTATCAATGACTAGTAATTCAGCTTTGGAAGTGCTGTTTGCTAATTAACTGCTACTGCACAGTCAGCAGCAGGTTTGCAGTAAGGTGTACCACAGGCACACGGTAACAGCAGTTGGTGGGGGGGTGGGTCCATTGGTTTTTTTTCCCCTTGGCAGTAGGGATCTGGAGAGAGGAAATTTGAAGGTCAGAGACACACAGGACCTACCTTCCAGGCCTCCTTCTTCACACAGCCTGGCAATCTGCCCCCAAGAGCAGCTTGCCATCATAGCCCTGTGACTCAGGCACAGTAAATCAACTGCCCCACAACATAGAGAAGGAAACCAAGAGAAACAACGGCATGTTTGGCCTAATGGTTGATTCCAGTGGTGCTTTTCCCAAGCAACATCTGTTTGCAGAGTGAGTTGTTAGCAGACCTGTTACAGCTTTGCAGCACTTCCAAATAGGGATTATACACTCACCTGGAGAAGCTGCTCCACTGTCCAGTTAAAACTGTGCAGGTTAATGAAACTGAGATGATAATGGATGGCCTCTCTTATAAATAAATTATATTAATAGTGCAATAATGTAATTTACAGATGAAGAATAAAATAATAATTTTACAAGACCCCAGTGATTTAAAACAAAGCCCTATGTATTTGGTTAGTTATTGAACAGAGTTGTGTGCTATTCTGTTTCATTCCTTACTTGTGGATTGCTCTAGTTAACATAATTTATTTACCATCATTTCAAAAGTATACTTGGGAGTTTTCAAACAGAAGACAGGCAGTTCTATTATGACCTTTCTCCACCAGTTGAATGCTTGTGGAAAAGCAATTCCACATAGGTCTCCAAAAATTTGTTGCTTAATCCATCATAAAATTATGCATATGCTATCAATAATCCAATCAAAAGAAGATGTTCAGTATTTTCATTCTGATTTACTCTTTGCATTATATATGGCTGTATTTCCTACCAGCCTGTGGACATGGTATCTTTTATAAAAGCAACAGTTATGACAAGTACTTTGTAAAAAATTTAGTTACTACTGTAGCCTCCTAGCTATTTTTCAGAGAATTGAAGTTCTTTTCTTCATTAACCACTAGACAAAAAAGAAAAACTTTTTTCATTTACCTGAGGGGCTTTCAAGACCAGTAGGCAAAATTTCCCATCAGTTCTGCAGTTAATTATAACTGGCTACAGCTATGTTCTCAGATTGAAGGTTAGTGATCTTGCAATGGAAAAAATATTTTCAGCTGTGGACAATTAACAAACTCAGTAGACCAGGAAAAAAGTGCAGACCTAGTCTGTTAAAAAACAACACAAAACAAAAACCAACCAAACCCAGAAACAAATTCAACTGCATCCATTGCTTTGACAGCTATATAATTACATGGGCCATAAATTACATTCAGTAATCACCTTGTTTATAATTTCAGTCCCTGTAAATTAGTAGTGTAATGGAATGAGATTTTGTAATTGCTAGACACATAGTGAGTACTCACTAGAGAATACAGCATAGAAAATCTCCCCATCAAATTTGCTGTTGACCACCCATTAGACTTATGATCAATAGATCATATAGCGATATAGAAAAGTGAGTCAATGGAGGTCCAGGATGCCAGAGTATATCAATCTCCATGAAAAATAAGGGCCACGAGAACTGCCAAAACTACAAAGCCATGTGCAGAATAGAAGAGCTGTTACTGCTGTCATTACTACAGTTCCTGGTGCACTTTGCTTTTTCTGCTTATTATTAGGAAATAATTTTTAAAGCTTGGACAAGCTATGTGGATGAAGACTTGGTAAGAAGGTTTCTGTTGCCTCCCTCTATCAGAGAGTGCAGGGAAGACACCTTGCAGACTGAGGTTATGAATTTTCACAACTGCAATTTCCCAATCCCCAGTTTATGTCTGAGATACAGACACTTTAGTGTTTTGTTAAGCTCCCATAATGTTCGAGTCTACACTTGTGTAGTATCAGACTGCTCCTGAGGAGTTTTACAGAGCTCTTCCATCTCTAATAAACCATCTTCAATCACAATGCTTGATAATTACAGTTTCTTTACATCAATAATACTTAGCTACACTTCCCACATTCCACAAAGGAAAACAAAGCAAGAGAAGCATAACCAGTTTATATTTTTCTAGCCCACTAAGGCAGAGAAATTTCAAAAAAATATTCCAGGTCTATCTGCCCTGTAACAGGGCTGGGCTGCTATGAAATCCAAATGAACTGCAGCTGTTCCTAACTTGGAGCTAGTAGCTAGAGGTCCTAATTACCTATCCGAATTTGAGCTGGTTATGCAGCACCCTCTCTATATTAATCACTGTCCAACTAAAACTAATCCTGGCAGAAGAGATGATAAAGCAGCAAAAACCCCTTGGTTCTGAAGGTTAATGTGCACAGCTGTCATAGGCTGACAAGGAGGAAAAAAGGCTAGATGTGGGATTGTGCAAGTTTCTATATTCCACAGCCAGCAAGATGATATGCTTTCACAGCTCTTTTCTTCTAGAGATACTGGCATCGTTCCAGAAAACTAGACTATTCCAAATAGATGGGACCAAGTTGCCATAAAAATTTTTTGTTTGTGGCAGGGGCCAGTTGTGTTAAATATCCTGATGCACTGTTTTCTTTTGGATGTGTCAGCTTCCATTTCTCCACATTAGCTGCATTCCTCAATACAGCAATGAATGGGAAATGTTTGCAGCTCTGAGCTACAGGATGCTATTCCTGGAAGGAAAACAAGGACTGTACGAATGGGCATTATCTAAATACACAGACCAACCAATTAAACGGTCTACGTACATAACCATCTCAGAAAGTCTTTGCTTCATAAGCCATGGTATTGTTTCCCAGACTACAGCTACTTAAAAACATAAACAAAAAATACCCCTTAAAGGTCTATTTAATATGTAGGTAAAAAACAGATAAACATTTGGGAAACGTGTTCTCCAAACCCATACTCAAATGAGTTTCATACCTCTCACACTTGTTACCTTTATTTGCATCTCAGAGCTTTACTCTGGTTCTCCTGCATGCCCAGAAGGTAAGAGGGCACATTATGAACATCAGTAGGGAGGGCTGAAACCAGGCATTCACTGGTACACCAAGGAGGTTTCAGTGTTCAGTAATGAAGCGGTAATCATCAAGGTAGATTAATGATTGTCTAAGAGAGTTCATCGCCTTGGGCCATTAACCCTCATGTGGTTATTAATTTTGCAAAAGACATCCTCTGCTGCTGAGGTCATTACTGCTGTTATTAGCTAATGAAAGATAAAACATCTGAAGTTCCCTCTCTCATATATTTAGATATTCACACACCCATTTCTGTATTGTACATGTGCCTGATTAAAGTGGCCATTTAAAAAGTAAACGGGGTAAGTGTGTGGGGAGGTCAGAGTACCCATAAGCAGGGTAAATTACCATAGACTGAGCCCTGTTCTGCCAGTAAGGCTGCTTCTACTGTCCCAAGCTATGTGATTTAGTGGAGCAGGAACAGAGAGAAATAGCAATGATATAAGCTTTTTTTTTTCCCCGTACAATAGGTAAAGCTTTAGCCTATAGTACTGCAGAGTTAAGCTTCAAAGGCAGCTGGAAGTATCTCACACAAAGCTGCTTTGTGAGGGCTACAGCCTGCAATTTCTGTTGCTACACTATTGTAGGCAACAGGTCACGCTGAAGCAAAGTTGCAGGAAAGGCCAGCATAAGTGGTGATCCTCTGAGACTTCATTAACCAGTTAGTGTTTAGACCAAGTCCTCCCACCTTCTTGCCTACCATATTAGGATGCTGTTCCAAATCAGCTTAAGTCAACGCAAGTTTGGTCCCACCTTCCCTCTATGTCCCCAACCACATATTCCCACTAGCAAGGTGTATATGATGGGATGGTCAGGGGTTGATTTAGCTAAACACTAATCTCCCCACTTTGTGGGGTCATTCTTTTTGTCTCAGTCAGCTCCCTGAACCAGCTCACCACATGCTCACCAGTGCCAGAAGGCAGCAGGGGCAGAGCTGAGCATGCCAAGTGTGACTGAGAGCAGGAACAGAGCAGCTGTAATTTAGACGAGCTTAAGCTGCCAGAGAACTTCACCCACAGCTTGCTATCAGTGAGACATCAGCTGAATTCAAAGGAAAACTTGCAGACAGTAGTGAAAATTTGGTCAAATATTTCTGCCGGGGGAGGACACAACCCAAAGCTGCTGATAACAACAGTTTGATTCATTATTTTGGCTCAGAACTTCTCTTTTCAAAGTTATTTTCAGTGCAATTAACTGTAAAAACCCATATTGAGGGATGGCGTACAAACCCTGCAACAAGGGAGCAGTTCTTGCCTCTGAAAGCTCACAGTCCAAGCTAATAATACATAAAAAAGGGCAGGGACAAACAGGAAGAATGGCAACAATGCAAATTTGTTTTCCACTACGGACTGTGCCCAAGGAGCTATTATCAGAGAGCTAATCCTAAAGAAAAATAAGGCACAGAGCCATCCTGCATGAAGCCATCTTGTGACTTCACTGTTCTTAATTTTGCATTTGCTTTCATTTCTGCTTCAGCCTTCAGTGTATAGGTCACCTTTATGCTTCCTCAGCACAAGCAAATAGTCTGCTGTGACTGGCACATTTCTGCATAGGAATGGTTCTGAAAAAACTGTGAAACCCCAAGAGGCTCCTATTGAAACTTAATTACTGGAATGAAGGTGGTTGGGTGCTTAGGAAAAAAATGAAGACTGAAAGGTTCAACAGAAGAGAGTAAAATGCAATATTTAAGTTTCAAGTCTGTTTATTACTGAAAGGTCATAAAATGGGTAATAAAGTTGTCTAGACCACTTGCATATATTTGTCTTAAAATGAAAGAGGAAAAGAAAATTTAGAGGCTTCCTTCTTTTGCAAATACTGATCTTACTCTTTGATACTATGTTAGCAAACTAAAGCTCATTACAGTTTCTAAAGCAATAATTCAGAAAACCTGTAGCACAATGTCGTGGTTTAAGCTCTTCTGCATTTCATTTTTGTAGAATTTAAAAGATCGAGCGATTTTTTTCAATGTAACCTTAGATATCTGTTTCACATACAGATCATAATCACAAATATTTTATATATGGGCTCTTTTGAAAGCTTGTAATGTAACAAAGATCATGAGCTTCACAGACTGTACATATAACTATGAATTTAACAATATTAATATTTAATATGAATGTAACGCTACTCTCAACAGGCCCGGGGAGATGATAAACTGCTCGGGCTGGCAGTAAGCACAAAGCTATCGAGGAACAAAGGCCTACAGAAACTGAAGGTCTAGGAACAAAACCAGCAACGTTTATAGTTCATCTGGGTATGAATGAGAGAGGTGAACCATGGCATGGGGGGAATTATTGTGGGGTACCCAAGATGCCTGGCTTCACTGAGCCATCAAGGGCATTTACATTTGTATTCATCCCCAACTCCAGTGAAATACAAGTGTGGCTAGTTTAGGAGAAAAGATATTCAGTCCTCTGGAAAGTAAAATGACTCCGTGAACCTGGGAGCTCAGTGTTCATGAAGAGGCTGTGGCAGAGAATTCTAGATGAGAGATACAAGAACAGGCTGGAAGAAATATTGTCAAGTATAAACCAGGATTGTGTTTTATGTTGAGAGTTTACTTGTGATCTTTTGTTTCCAACCTTGCCCACAAAACCTTGACCTCCAGTCTTGTTAAATCTTTGCTTTGTTTACTATTAAACCTGCCTAGCGTTCAGGGACGAGGTGAGTCAAGATAAAAATTGAAAAGTTTAGGAAACTCTCTTCTCAGAGACAGTGAATCAGGGTAATGCAGAAGTTGTAGCCAAGCCTAAAAGACTCAAACCTGAAGCATGCTTGGGGAACCCAAGGTTTGGGTTACCTTTCCATCTATGTTACATCAAAATGAATTTTGTCAGGTTTTCCTACTGGCAGGCAAACCCCAGCATCCTTCTTATACAAGCAAACAGCAGAGTTTCACTTCAAAACTCCAGATGAAGCAGATACATCACAGAGAGAAAAGAAAAGCTTCCTGTAGGGTCTAAAAGAGAAACCAGAGGAATGCGGTAAGAGAAAGGCTCAGCCTAAATTTCGATTTCTGTTCCGACAGACAGTTTCTCTGAAGATGGCTATTAGTTGGTAAGCAAGCAGCTAAAAGATGGTACAGTGGTTTCTGTTAACCACTGTATAATTGTTAGGTAAAAGAGTCAGAATCGCCATGCTCAGAAACATGGTAAGCAAGCATCTCATGTACAGCATAGGTTCAAAGGCAAACATGTTACCTACAGCACACTTTTAGAACTTGTGGTTGATACTACTGGTAACGTCAAGTTATATTGTCACAGCTTACATTTTAGGTGACAGACTGTGGAAAGACAAGATACATATAATATAATAATCTTTTTAATGACAACAGAAATGAGAAAGAAGATGATTACCCACTAACAGACAGTTAAATAAGAGACCTATCTATTTGCAAGTCAGTATTGATCCAAATTTCTTTAAGTCAATGAAAGAGTCATCATATTCAAGGAGCATTAATAAAGATATTTCAGCTGTTGGTTTTGATGAGGAATAACCAGGTCTCCAAACTGAAATATTCCTGAAGTTCTCGCCACTTTGGGTATGATTTACACAGTTTATTTTTATCCCTAACAGAACAGTAAGTCAATTTCCATATTGGATTCTTCCACCCAATCAGCAATTTTTTCTTTTTAATTTCATTTTAATTGGTTCAACAAGATGAATTAAATACCGCAACAAATTTGTTTATGAAAATGGTCAGACCAGGGATAAAGCTGATCAGGAATCATTTGCCTTCCACAGCAAAAATATTCCAAATAAAACCCTACATTTTACTGCGGAAAGTTCATACATGAAAAACAATAAAGATAGAGCTGAAAACTGAAATTATTTTGTTTTTAACATTCCCTATGCCCCATAAATTTTCGTCCTCTCTCTGGCCACACTTGCTGGAGAGAGGTAATTTGAAATAGAAAGCTATTTTACAAGGTCAGCATTTAAAAACAGCTCAGCTCAAGGAGACTTCTGTAAATATATTTCAGTAGCGAGCGGAACGCAAAACTTATTTTCAAAATATTCTATGAACACTCCCACTAAACAGGTGCATGTGTTATCACATATATTTACTGAATCCTCAGCAGCTGCCTAAAGATAGGAATGGGTTTTTGTAACCAAACAACTGCTTCCATTTGAGGCAGCAATAATAAATCTTGATAAAAATTTAGTCTTGGAAAGGAGTTACAAATAGATGATAATGGAGAAACTAGCTTTTTATCTAAAGTTTGTTATAAAAGAAACCTTGCTCTGACCATCATTGCCGATTTCTCAATATACAGCATCAGGAAGTTAAGCAGAAAGGCCACTGCACAGCTATTCAACATCAATATCTTTAATCACAACCTCAAAACTCTATTTCGAAAGCAGGTACCAGTAGCATGCCTCTACCTGTCTGCTCTGTCCAGCAATTTTCAGAGTGTTTAATTAAAGTTTCTATCATTTTGAAAAACAGGACTATTTCAGGCATCTGTCATTAATCTGTACCATTGCTTTTTCAGAGTACACTGCAGCTTTTAAAAGAAACTAGGGAAAAGCCAATTCTGCTCTATCATTATAGTGCTATTAACTTTGACAATGAGTACATACAAAAGTTAGGGCAGTGATTTGAAAGAAACGTAAGGAAATATTCAAGAAAACATGAACTTTTTGAAGGACTGTTGTGGTTTAACCCCAGCCAGCAGCTAAGCCCCACACAGCCGCTCGCTCACTCCCCGTGGTGGGATGGGGGAGAGAATCGGAAGGGTAAAAGTGAGAAAACTCACGGGTTGAGATAAAGACAGTTTAATAGGTAAAGCAAAAGCCACGCACACAAGCAAAACAAAGCAAAGCAAAGCAAGGAATTCATTCAGCACTTCCCACGGGCAGGCAGGTGTTCAGCCATCTCCAGGAAAGCAGGGCTCCATCACGCGTAACAGTGACTTGGGAAGACAAACGCCATCACTCCAAACATCCGTCTCTTCCTTCTTCTTCCCCCAGCTTTATATCCTGAGCGTGACGTCATATGGTCTGGAATATCCCTTGGGTCAGCTGGGGTCAGCTGTGTCCCCTCCCAACTCCTTGTGCCCCCCCAGCCTGCTCACTGGTGGGGTGTGGTGAGAGGCAGAAAAGGCCTTGGCTCTGGGTAAGCACTGCTCAGCAATAACTAAAACATCCCTGAATTACCAACACTGTTTCCAGCACAAATCCAAAACACAGCCCCATACTAGCTACTGTGAAGAAAATTAACTCTATCCCATCCAAAACCACCATAAGGGTCCAATTCCAAAGGTCGTTCTGTTATGATCTCCTAGAGTACCATCTTAGTTTTCTCAGAAAATAAAGTGGCTTTGCGAGAAAGGTATTTGAAGGAAGTCAAAAGGCTGTCTTCTAAGATAACAATACTTTAGAGTCAATCACTATAAACCATCAGCAGCTAGATCATGTCTCCTTTATTCATGTAGTTGTATTGAAGTACAAGGGTGAGGACAAAATTAACAGAATGTAGATAGTAGAAGCCAAAACACAAGAAAATGAAGGTCTTGAAGAGATTATATCCAAGCTCCAAAATGCACCTGCCCACATGGCCATATATAATCATACACACTCATACTGTCCCATCTCTCCCTTCAACCCTTAATTCTGCCTACCCCTCTCTCACACAACTGTGTGTAGGACTCTTCCTTCTGATCACTACGGCTCTGGAGAACACTAAGTGATCAGAAATGACAGCAAGCAGTGAGCATGAACTGCATATTATCCTCCACGTGGTCAGTAGATAGAGAACTATCCCTCCTCTGCAGACATGCTCATCCCCGGATTACAAATCAGGCACAGGTCTAATTAACTGCACTGTTTCCAAAAAGGCTTTTTGCCAAAAGCATGTTCAGAATCCAAGCTCTTTTGGCCAAGGCAAATCACACAAGCAGCCAGGACAGCAAACTACCTTCCCTGTTTGGACCTGGAACTGTTGCAGCCTGCAAGTCTGGGGTCAAAGTTAAGCTTATGGTAGATGGTGCCACCTTCCCAGCCAAGGCAGCATGGAAATGGTGGCAGTCTGGGGTTTGCTTGCTCCTCAGTTACCTTCCTGTGTCACTAATTCAGTCTGGCTGAAGAGGGCACCCCAGCAGAGTTAGGGGATTGTATGTTACTACCCTAATAGATCCCAAATGGAACTGTAGAGGAAGAAACTGAGACTGGATTTTACCATCTGTCGTTCTTCCTATTTGTATTTTGTGGTTTTACTGCCAGTGGTGTCTCTGGGACAGTGAAGAGAAGGAATTGCATTCTCCTCTCTACTTGCTTTGAGCCTGATACAGGTTGTTATCCACACCGCCAGCTCAGCTGTTCAGGTTGGCACAGAGAGGAAAAACAGTCAAACTATGGCACTTTGCTTGCAAGAGAAGATACGAGTGCACAGCACATGTTTATGCCAATGTATCCAGACCCACGTCTGATCAGCCAACAACATAGCAAGTGGCTGAGGCTGCATTGTAAACATAATGCTCTCCACATGAAAAAGACCCATAGTGCTAAGCCTTGCTCTCCATCCCCCGGTGAATCCTAAGCTGAGAGCCCACAAAGCCACAGCACAAGCTGTTCCGCAAGACACTAGGATGCACACAACATGCCACAGGATTAATGATAAAAGCAATTTGCTTGGCAATTTTCTACTGATTTTATAGCATAGGCACCAATATTGGCTGTTTAACACACACATCCAGCAATAGTACATTCTATTCATTTTATATAGGCGTGCACTTACAAGTTTTGCTTATCAGGAGACTTTAGCTATTAGTAGAGTGAGCTGCTTTGCTGTTCTGAAAAGATCTGGTCAAAGCTTACCTAAGGCAACAATCGCAGTTGGCATTCATCTTAAGGATAAGACAATGTATTAAAAAGCACAGCAGTGCCCACCTGGGAAACTTCCAAAGATCAGAAATGCTGGACCTTTAATGCTTTGTGGTTCTCTGTTCTGTGTACTTCCACAGTCTAATAGTTAAATAAATAATTACCCTCCCTCCCCACGCCCCCAAAGGAACCATATCTATTTATTTTGTTGCACTGGTAATGAGATATGCTCTCTCTTCACACTCTCCCAATGTTTCTTTGGGATTTCTGATAACACGTTTGCTCCAGTGAATAAACAAATGCCTCTTGAGCAGTGCTGAGAGCCCTCAACTTCAGTTAAAGTCAAGCGTCTTGCAGAAGGCAGCCTAGACTGATTCAGAGCAAGACAACATACTGATAAATAAGGAGTTTATTTTTCTGCTTTCCCTGCTGCTTTTTTTACAACATATATTTTTATACATATATAATCCTTATAAACTGTTGAAGCACCAGAACAGCATGTGCAACTTCTTGAGCCTGAAGCTACTGGTAACAGGAGATTGTCCAACACCTGCCATGCTTAAGCTTTCCATTAGGTCCACTACCTGATGCTCCACTATATGTGGTCACCAGAAATATTATTGTAATCGACAGCCTCCATAGGGGAACATTCATACCATTACCTAGTGAGTGGCGACTGGGTTATCCAGCAGCAGTTATTTCAAAGCAAATCATGCCACTGGAGTTTTGGAATTTACTGGTGACCTTTGCAGTGAGCTACAGGTTTGGATCTCAGGTTGGGAAATCGCAATTTTTTTTTTTTTAAGCAAACCATATTTTCAAACTAAAGGTCTAGGATGAAAAAAAACCCAACAACTCCTCTTTGTCCTAGTACTCCAAGGGCAGCAGTAAAAGGCACTTTTTATATTTTTGTAAGTTCTTAAACTTCCCTTCTTCTCACTCAGCTGTAAAGTTTAGTGAAAACAGGTGAATATACTGGCTCTTTCATCTCCCAGCTCTGTCTCCCAGTTTCATGCCAGGTTCAAAATAAACTCTTCATGAAATAATTTCAAAATGAGCAAAATTATCATACTTGCATTGCTTTCAAATTATTTTAGAGAGGATATAAAGAAAAAAACCTCAGAAACATTAACAAAAATTACAAATTAGCCATCAAAGGGGGGCAAGAGAAACACAAGGATTAATTTTTATTACCAGAGACTAAATTCTGATAGTATATCAAATACATTATAGTAATCTTTTTTCAAAATACAATTCTTTTTCATAGTGTTGTCACTCAAAAATGTAATTAACATAAAAGGTTGGGAATACAGCTTTAAATAGGGACAATTTCCTATAACAGCCTTTGAAACAAAGATGTATTTCTGCTTTAATCCTGGATAGAAGATCTGGTTTTCATTTCCATAGAAATGAGATTCCCTTCCTTGCGGCAGAGCTGCCTGTAAGTACATAGTAATCCAGTCCTGAGAGAAAGGACTCGAGTTTAATGAAAATTTAAACAGACTATAAAGAAATTATTCCCATTATCTGCAAGTAAATAGTTTGGATTGTTCTTCCTCCTTCCCTCACTCCTCTTCTCTGCTACTGTTTGCAAACATCTCAATGTGTTGACCTGCCACAATAGCAAATTCTGTTGAGAAACTACCTTCCCTGCACAGCTGACTTCAAGAATCTTTCCGCATCCATCAATACTGTTGGTGTTCACAAACAGGGATATTTTGTCCCTCTGAATTTCCATGGCTTGTTGCTCCCAACAGGACAGCGAAATCTTTCTCATGGGAAAAGTCGGATCTATCACTTAATGAGTGCTATGAAGCTATTCCTCTCAGATGTCATTATAATATACAACATCCCTGCTGCAGAGCAAAAAAATTAATTTCTATGTAGTCAGAACATACACCCAGGAAAAAAATACACACAGACTTGTATGTGTGCGTTAAAGGACTACAAGACATTTAACTTCTTGCTATTAACTGACATTTCAGAAATTCAGGTTTAGTAGTTTAAATCAGACTTTGGAAACAATTCTTTATTACTTCACTGTCTTCATTAACACAATGGTAATCAAAACCTGAAATTTACTCTAGTTCCTCTTGGGGATTTGGGGTTTATTTTTTGTTTTCCTATACTTGAATCACCAAGTTTGTTTTGGGCCTCCTTCATGACTTCAACAAGGCTGGGAAAGCATCCAGCCCTGAATGAGGACCTCAGCAGTTGGTAGGCAGCAGTGTTTAAGGGCTGGAGTCCAAGACTAGAGAGTTTCTTTTACTTCTCAGGGCTTTCCAATGAAGTAGAAATAAATTACTACATTAAAAATCACCTCCTTTCTGGTAATCTGACATAAAACCAGAGAAACCGGCTAAATGGAGCATGATTTCAATTGGTTTTGATGGTTCATTTGTTTTGGTTGGATTTGTTAAAAAAGCTTTTTGAAGACTGAAATGTTGTTGCTAACAGCAAAATCTTCCGCTGAAAACTTATTTCCTACCCCTCCCTGATAATTCTTCTACTATTGGTGATTAAGTTTTTAATATGCAAAAAGTTTGATCTTGAAAAAATACCATGAGAACAGTGCATTGAAGAATACGCTCAAGTGCAGGAATAATCCATTAATATCACATTTCAAGTGCAATGAATATCTCAGTTTCACTCTGAGGCCCCAGTGGCTGCAACTTAGCAGGATGGAATCCAAAATTGCTGACACTGCCCTTCCCCAGGGCATGAGAAGAAACTGTTGTTTTATTGTGTGCTTTTAAATGTACAGATCTGAAGCTGAGGCTAATTAAACAGAAGCTCAGAAGCGCCTGAGACTTAAATTTTAATAAAGGCTAAAGGGGAGAGTTTCTTTGGGAGTGGTGTTGACAAACTGCTTAATTATTGGTTTCCAAAACTACTATATAACTTGAGGTAACACTTTTAAAAGCCTTTAAGAACTGAAAATCTTATTAAATCAGTAGGATTTTCAAGATTATTTAATGCCATAATCTTCATGGAAGCAAATTAAAGTTTTGTGCATGGGAACTTTTGAAAATTATGACAAATAATAATATTTACATTAAGGCACTAAATACTTCTAAAAATCTAGTTCTTTGTAGCAGTTATTTCTAAATGTCTATTTATAAGAATTTAATAAAGGAAAGAGACATCAAGCCCAAATGTTCCAAGATCAAGTATTTTTACCATTGTCGTGGTTTTGGTTTCAGCCCAGCCGGTAACAAAGCACCACGCAGCCTCTCACTCACTCCCCACCCCCAGCCACATTGGGATGAGGAGAAAATCCAAAGGCAGGCTCGTGGGTTGAGACAAGGACTGGGAGGGATCACTCCCCACTTATGGTCACGGGCAAAAGACAGGCTCAACTTGGGGAAGAAACAAAATCCATTTAATTTACTACTAATCAAATCAAAACCAAGGGTATTAGGAAGGAAAACCAAACCTCAGAACACCTTCCCCCCCACCCCTCTGGCCTTCCTGGCTCAGCTCCATTCCCGGTGCTTTCTACCTCCTCCCACCGGTGGCACAGGGGAACAGGGGATGGGGGTTGAGTCAGCTCGGCACACATTGTCTCTGCCGCTCCTTTCCTCAGGGGGAAGATTCCTCACTCGT
>VYZV01038443.1:1142-34681 GCA_013401275.1 Pandion haliaetus | reverse complement strand
ACGGCCATCTTCGGGAGCCTCCGCTCCACCGTTCACCCCCATGGGATGCAGGGGGACAGCCTGCCGTCTCCCCACGGGCTGCAGGGCCATCAGCCTCCTCAGGCGCCCCTCCTCCCCCTCCTTCCTCACTGACCTCGGTCTCTGCAGAGGGGTTCCTCTCACACCCCAATCCCACTACTCCCTGCTGGTTCCCCTTCTTAAACCTGTTCTCCCAGAGGTGCTGCCACCATCACTGATGGGCTCGGCCTGGGCCAGAGGTGGGTGCGACTTGGAGCCGGGGGAGCTTCTAGCAGCTTCTCACAGGAGCCGTCTCTGCAGCCCCCTCCCCGCTACCAAAGAAACCGTGCCACACAAACCCATAACAACCATAAAAACCATGTCATCTCTCTACCGTAGTGAAATACACAGATAAACCTCAAGGCAAATCTTTAAAATCTTTTAACACCATTTTTCACTGGTATCCAGAAAGGCACTCCTTCCACCTTCAGTTTGATCACTGATGCAATTTTTTGATCAAGACACATACAGCTGAATGAATAGAATTATTAACAGAAGGCAAAGAATCAGCATTCAGCAATGGTCGTCTTTTCCAGGTGTGAAGTAGTCCCACTCACCCATTTTACTTACATTACACTGATTTCAGGGATGTCCCAAGAAAGAGGATTTTATGACATTAATGAGGTCTGACAGTAAAATAACCCTTCAGAGCTTCAACAGACCAAGCTAGCATTCGTGACGACTGAATACCAAGAATGCTTACAACTTTATGCCACCTAACCATATACTTGTAACCAAAGTTACAGTATACTCAGGAATGGAGCAGAATTTGACCAAGTTGACCTGAGCACAACGTATTGTGGCAAGGAATGATGAACAAAAATTATTATTTTACTCAAACCTGTGTGTTTTATGTGTGTGTGTAACATAAAAGTTAGACTGTTCATAAACCTGAAAAAAAACCCTTTAGTTTTGCTACAGAGTTGACCATTTGGGTTAAACATGGACTTCAGCATTTTACGAGACGCATTTCTGTACAAGAAGAGAGAATTTTAATGCTTAACAATTTCTAATGTTGGCCAAGAGTGGCAATTAGTTCAAATGAGTAAATTCTATCCTTAATGCACTGTAGGAAGAAATGTTACAGCTCTCATTGCATTTGAACCTTTTGATGAGCAAGAAAGCTACCAGACAATAAAACTACAGTACTTAAAAATGGGACAAATCAATATTTCATCACTCTGGATACCCTTGTGCTTACTTAGATGACCATATTCACTGGAACAGGAGATAACTGTATTGCTATCTAACAATAGAGTAGAATCTTTAAAAGAATTGATTGCAAACTCATAATATTCAATAGCCTGCCTGTAATAAGGCACGATACTTGTACTGTTATATGCCCTAACACTTAACAGAGTCATAATCAGAAAAACAACTGACAAGCCCTACAGAAATGTAACGGGACAATCATTTCATCTTAAGTAGATGTTCTTCCAAACACAGATTTAGGATCCCATGTTGGAGTAAGTAGCCCCATAGTACCAAATGCTTTCCATCTCAGTCAATCAAAGTATTGCAAGAGGATCACCCACTATGTACTAGGTGATTAAGCTGTTTGGGGTCCTGTTAAGAAAATACCCGATAGTGCAGCAAGTTCTCATTTCAAGGAATTAGCTCTCAGAAAATTGAACTTCTGCATGGAGTTTCATAACAGAAGAAAATGAAAAGCGAACAAATGAGGAGAATTATTAGCAGATTGAGAAAAAGAAGAAAAATAATTTCACATCTAATAAACCAGTGACACCACCTGCACATCCTGGTTATCTTGCCCATTTCACAAGAACTGCATCATCTTTGATTTGCTTCTCAGAAATGTGAGACTCCTGCTCACTTTAAGCTCTCTGCCAAGTTTCCTCTTCATTGGGAAGGAGTTGTTTGTCAACCTGAAGATTCTATTTGTTCTTTGTATATTTTACCTTCCTCTGCAGCATTTACCAATATTCTTATTGTATCATCTCTGCGGACAGTACACTCACAATGTCCCTTCTCTTTGTAGCATTGCTACTGACTTCCAGAAACACTGCAATCCAGATGTAATTTATCATAAATCATCTGAGACCAAATACAAATAAAAGTTACAGGATTTCTAATTTTATTTGATTTCCAATATTTAGCATAGTTTTCTTCTCTGTCATGTTGAAATTTGCAACAGAAGACTATAAAAGAGGGGCAGAAGCCAGAGCCCCAGGAATGCCTTAAAAACAACCTCTTTCTTACTGTACTAACAAGGGTTTTTGGACTTAAACTTTCTCCCCTACCCTTTTCAGAGAAAAAAAAAAGAAACATCATCAGATATCTTCAGTGTTTCTCTTCCAACTTCAAAAAATATTTTATTCAGTTATATTAAAAAAACCCCTACAACATTGCTGCATACCATGCCATGCCATACTGGTACTCCTATTGGCCGGTATAACAGCGAAGCAAAAGCATTCCCCTCACAGTAGAGGCTAATACCTACTCTTTGTGTTGATTCTGCAGAAGCCAAAAGTCAGGAGCAAATGTATTATCAGGCTAATCTTCTTCTTCCACTTGCCAGTCACACCCTATATCAAACAGCTTATTGAGTAACAATCCAAACATAATGAGGTAGTGATTAACAAAACAGTGCTCCTGTAGCAAAGCACAGAGTAAAACTATTGCATCTCAATTACTGAGCCAAGGCAAACAACAACCTAGTCATTAAGCAGGGCCCCCACTCTGCATGACTGATATTAATGCAATATTAGACTAGCAGGTGCTGCTTTGCTCTGTTAAATCTTCAGCAAATTCAATTTAGTACAGAAAATAAACAGAGAGCACATTTCTTCCCCTCAACAAACATTTGCATATTTCCTTTACTAAATGTGGAGTTTACAGACCTATCTGGGAAAAGACACACAGACAGGAGAGTGTTGTTTTTCAGGTCATTTGGACATAAATTTAGTGGAACAAACCCCCTGTGTATGACACACACAGTGATCTACCATGGGTTCTTTTGTCATTACTTTTGCATCAAGTTTGACATGAGGGTGAAAGTTGTGTCTGGTACATTAACCATAGCCATTTCCCCTTAACCATAAGCATGTTTTTTTAGTTCAAGTATTTGTTCCTTGAACTAAAATTCTGGGGCAGATCTCCATCTGGCATTATTTGGCATAATTCCCTACTTAGCTCTTTACACGTGAGAAGCTGGGTGTCTGCATTGGATTTGAGGGATAAAAAGGAATTCTTATGCAGACTACATGAGCTCCCCACTGCTTTTACCCAATTCTCTTATGTGAATTCTCCCACTAATTTTATTTGGATAATACATATTTCATTTCCTGTTTCAAGGTCTACATCTGCAAACATTAACACATCCCAGTAGCTTACTCACTCCATTAATCAAGTGCTAAAATTGCACTGGTTAATTTATGCCAATATTTATAGAGTAATTACCTACAGTTCTTGCATCCTAAAATTTTACCAATCTTAAGAAGCATTTTTTTGAAAATAGATGGAAGAGCTCAGGGTTTACCACTTCAGGGTTCAGCCTTCTCCTGAAGAAAGCATGGCACAGAAAGGGTTCACCAGACAGGGTCTCCATTTTTTAAAGCAGTATCAGTGCAACCAGTGCTTGCATGTGGCCAGTCAAAAGAAGAACAGGTGTTTCCCCCCACATACCCATCATTAACATTCTTTTAGAAAACCACACTGTACTTTCAGTCTCCCCAGTTTTGGGAAATTACAGAGCCACATTTGAATTCCACAATTAAGACACAGGCTAATGGCAACTTGTTTTGGCTGATTTCCACCCCACCTGCCTTCCAAATAAGACAGAGTAGCAACAATTGCAGAAAAACAGACAAGAAACTGCATGGAAAAATCACTAAATACTAACTTGCTCATCTACATACCTTTTTGTTTACACAGACTTATTTACACGCTTGCAATAAATCCCATGAGAAATGGGTACTTTAATGAAGAATATACCAAAGTATTATCAAATGTATGAGTAGAAAATCATTATTCAATTAGAAACATTTTACAGTACTTTAAAGGTTACCAAAGGAGGACGTGCAACAGGTTAGATGTAGACCTTTCTTTTCATTGTACCAATGGTAGCACTGTGTGAACCTATTGCTTAAAAATAACAATGCTAATATCCATGTGTCATTTAGAACCAATCCTGATGGCAATACTCTGAGTGTGTTTAAATCACTGCTTTTTCAAGTTTCTTGATGGTATTAATATAATAAAAATCAACCTTACAATCTGAAGTAGTGTAAATCAGAACACTGTCAGCTTCACTGCTTTTTCTTACCTTGCTATATCTAGATTTGGAGAATAGTTCTTCAGAGATTTTAACTGTAATTAATAGCTCTCTTCTTCCCTGACCCACTTTTTCTGTTGGAAATCAGCCTTTCTGGAGCTTACCTCAGAGATTCAAGCCTAAAAGATCTCCAAATCTCTACTAAAACCATATATACTTCTCGGCAGTGAGACTTCTCACTCCAAAAAGCCAGAGCTTTAGTTTCTCACACATAATGATTTAATCATGTCCATTGTACTAGGAAATATGTAAGCTGCTTCTAGGTTTTCCAGACAGGATACAGATCTATACATTATGTATTTTCCTCATTTACTTCTTTCATGCTAGATTGTGAGCCTAATTGATCATAAACTGAGAACGATAGTTCCACAGAAAATCAGTGTGTCTTCCTGCAAAAAGCATTCACTGACATGGATACTGTATTCAACGTCTGGATCAGAGTTACAAACAAATGCTTCCACCCACAGCCCCAGGGTCCTTCTGCTAACCAACTCCTGATGCTAATAAGGACCAAGTAGCAAACTGTTAGGTTTTTGAGGTCACAAATAGTTCCAGTTTTGGGTTTCGGGTTGTTTTTTGTTTGTTTTTTAGGTTTTTTTTAATGCCAAGGGGTTTCTGCCACTACATTTATGCATGTGATAGACTTAAAAGCCTAGCAAACCGTGAAAGATGGAGAATGCCAAAGAAGCTGTGTGCAATAACTATTTTTTTGATGGCACAGCTCAGTCTGGAAGAGGTTCCAGTTCTTGCCTTACGAAAGCTAGAGGCCAAAGCGCAGTTTTCAAAAATCAATAAACGTATTTAGGGCCCAAACCCTCACCAAATATCAATGTAGTTCAGTTTTCCTAGCAAATGAATTAATTTGGGGAATGGAAATTCAAGTCCTGGGGCATTTAGCTACATGTGGAGATAGAAAGTCATTAAGTGTAATGCAAAAAATAAAAACTTGTTTTTAATACTGATTCCTAAAATGGGAATATGCTGTTGCTTTTTCTGTGGCCTGAAGGTAGATTAAAATAATTCAGTTTTCTGAAGCTATGACAATATTTGAGATGGTTATACCCTTTTCTGTAATATTAGATTTCCAAAATATGCAATACCCTGAAGTTTGTCTACATCTAGATTTTACACAGAGCATTTCACTAAAAGCTCTAAATTAAGCAAACCCTCAATTTACTCTTAAAGATTTCCTTAATAACTGGAGTTTTAATTTTGGAATTAAAGCTTAAAACTGGCCTGGAGGTGTACAGAAAGGCTTTTAACATATAATTAATTATTTTCAGAGGAGGAAATTAAAAAAAGGACAACACTATTTCAAATTACCCTTTTATCTTATAAAAGGTCAAGAGAGTAACCAAGTTCAAAATTAGTTTAAAAAATGGTATTCCACAGGATCAGGATTACTTTCAGAATTTAGACAGAAAACCTTATTCTTGAGGTACTTCCAGAACAACTGCTGAAACCGTAACACAATTTTTGATAGTTTGATCAATACTAGTTTAAGCAGTGATAAAACTTGCTTTGCACCAAAAGTCAATTTTGTACACAAAAGGGTGAGCTCAGGAGTTTTCTAAATAATTTTTGCTATAATAAAAGTGTTTTACTCTACCATTTCAGGACAAATCGATTGTCAGACATATACCATCTGTTTCTGTGAAAATTGGGACAGAAAATATATATAAACCTACATACTAAGATTTAAACAATAATCAAATGAAACTTGCAATAAAACAAATTGAGCACTTTATAACAGAATTACTTTTAACACAGCATATTTTACCTAAATCAGAACAGTCTATCTGTCTCTTTTGGATGGTTTCTATTCCTTGCAAGACTGCTTGTCAAAAGCAAGTCTAAAGTTTTCAATGTATGATGGAATCTAATATAAAAGGGATACATTCTGCACAAAAGGAGGATGTTTGTTTCCTTATCCCCAAGAAGGTGTACAACTTCTAAATAAAAGTCACAAGTTGAGGAATGTGCAGAATTTCAGATACATAGCAGAGACATGTTGCACATTGCAAGCAACCTTCCCAGCTGTACAGACATTTCTAGGAAGAAAACTCAGGATACAAGCATTTTTACCAGCTGCATTCAGAAGAAACTCTTTTCCTTATTGCCAAGGCAGAAGTAAGTTTCTCTGTGAAAAATTAATCTGTTTAAGTCTACAGTGCAGTGCTATTAACATGCAATCTTCCACATGAAGCGTAAGATAGGTCCCTCAGCAATTATTAAGGTACATTACAATGTTATTCTAAGTGACATGAGTTATTCTTGTAGTATCAAATGCCTGAAAAATTCTCCTCCTCCTGCCTAACCTACCAGATTTCACCAGGGGACATAATCTTTTGTTTCAAGGGTCATCCGAATTAGAGCATGAATCACAAAGAAACCTCTGTTCCATACAACTGGAGTCTTCCTTGCCTTTGCCTCGAAACCCGTTTCTACAATGCAGAAATCTCTGGAAGACGTCTAGGAAGAATTCTTTACAGAGAAGGATAGACTCCTTCAGCATTTTGCATTTCCTGTTTAGGTGTTCAGTCCCTCTTGTTCTACATTTTACTTTGCATTTTGACCCCAAACGTGGACCTCGCTAGGTTAGAGGCAGAGTTACCTCAAAAGGCAGCAATTCTTAAACATAGCATAGAAGATTGTTGTGGTTTAACCCCAGCCAGCAACTAAGCACCACACAGCCGCTCACCCATTTCCCCCCCACACCCAGTGGATGGGGGAGAAAATCAGGAAAAGAACTAAAACTCGTGGGTTGAGATAAGAACGGTTTAATAGAACAGAAAAGAAGAAACTAATAATGATAATGATAACACTAATGAAATGACAACAGTAATAATAAAAGGGTTGGAATATACAAGTGATGCACAACGCAATTGCTCACCACCCGCCGACCGACGCACCCGCCGCAGTTCCTAAAACGTCATATGGTATGGAATACTCCGTTGGTCAGTTTGGGTCAGCTGCCCTGACTGTGTTCCCTCCCAGCTTCTTGTGCCCCTGCAGCTTTCTTGCTGGCTGGGCATCAAAGGCTGAAAAACCTTGAGTTTAGACTGAACATTACTTAGCAACAACTGAAAACATCAGTGCGTTATCAACATTCCTCTCATACCTAGCTCAAAACTTAGCACTGTACCAGCTGCTAGGAAGACAATTAACTCTATCCCAGCTGAAACCAGGACAAAGATACAATTCCGTATTCCACAATAAATTAATGGGACCATTGTTTGAGAAAGGTGAGCAGAGTTAGGCTTGTTGCTAATAAAAAGTTGTTCTGGATGAAAGAAGTTTTTACAAATATTACTAACACCGTAAAATCCACATGGTGTTAGCATCACTTGTGGAGCGGTAGGTGAATATGAATGACTTCATTACCTCAGTCCCCAAATAGTTCCCATGTTATCATCCATTGTGATTCTACCCAGCCCATCTTTTCTGTCTCTGTGAATTCTCCATTTTAAACCCAGTAGGATGTGGACTATGGACAATTTGCATTCTCTGTTCTATTTCTTTACCAAAATAAGTTACATGACCACCTGCTGATCTTACGTTCCTTCAATATTACATTACAAAGTGACTTCTCAGGGGGCTACAAAATACGCTTTTAACTCTTAACCACAGACACCAGAAAATTAAGCTATCTCATCTCTCTTTGTACATACCCACCATGTTAGTCAATATACTTACTAAGTTTAGAGGGCGCCAAAACAGACACAAGTTTTAGAAGTGAGAAGAAAATCTTCCAAAGCTTAGTCATCTGCAATCTCATGATGCAAACATCGTATATGAATAACATACTTTTCCTACTTCGTGCTGTTATCCTGCCTTTCTCTCATCTGCCAATATATTAGTCCAAAACCAAAAACCGATTTCTCTCTCAGCAAGAACAAGCTGTTCCTTCCAATAAGCTTTTATTTTGATTTCTAGAGAAATAAGTTCCACACCAGGACTCCAGCATCCTCAGAATTAGTACTGTTTTCTGTGTAGAACAACATTCCTGTCATTTTATGGACAATATAAATGTGTTTGATCTAGAGAGAAGCCTGTAAAGTCACCCATGAAATCTTGATCACAGAATAGAAAATGGGATAGCCAAAAGAAGAGTATAAATACCAAGCAAAGACAATTTTATAGCTCTGAATTTTTTTTCTACACATCCACATGCTAGGTGAGACATCTGTACTGCTTGCAGATATATCCCCATTCCTGGATTGCAAGTAAGGTTAGCTGCATAAAGTTTTGAAGCAGTTTTATACAGTTTTGTTTTAGCTCCCAGTAGAAAGAATAAACATGTCCCAGAGCTCCATAACCCAACAGGAAGCTTGCCAGAAATTAATGCATCAATTTTTAAAAATGAGAAGACTTCATGGAAGAAAGTATGCTGTCTTTCTCAATTTAAGGCTAAACTAAAAATATCTATCTCAGGCTGGACACAGAAAATGTGTCTGCCACATGTAAATCCTTAGACAGAAAAGCAACTGTTTGAAGAACTGGCTGTCAGAACTAGGAGTTGGGATGTTGGTATTCGATCCAAATTTGAATTTCCATCATTGTTGCTTTTTGTTTCTAAAACTACTGCTTACACCAATTCAAGCTATAATCTTGCCACAATTTTCTCAAATACATCATGAACTATACAAGGTTTAAACCACCTTTTCATCATCTTTGCACGTTTCCCAAAAACTATCAGCTGTGTCCATGAGATGACTAAGCAACAAGCACCTCTGATTACTGCTCTATCACAATTAACACCAGGTCACATCTACCTGTATGCTCTGTATTATCCTGCCAATGCACTGCAGCCATAAACCCAACTTCACCTGGTTTATAGCTGCTTTGGGCCTGTGGAGTGGTGCAAAGCAGCTGCTACGTATCAGTGATTCTGGCTGAATAAAAGAATGTTAATGAGATGGAATTATCCTTTTGATATGAACAGTCAAATTGCAACTCCTTTGCTGTGGGATTTAGGGCCCTATCCAAAGGCCACTGAAAACAATGACTCGTACTTGGCACCAAAGGGAGCAGATGCTTATCATGAGCAGATTCTTAAGCAGAGTCTTTCCCCCCATACACAGTTGGGGCTTAGATCAGGTCTTAAGCAAAGAAATTTTAAATGGTTCATTCCCCTTTCTCTCCTGATTTGTAGCAATCCATAAGCCTTGAATCATTTCTAGTGACATTCCTCTCTCTGGAGGAGAAGTCGGGTGCCCACAGTGCCAATCCCAGCACTCTGCCTCTGAGCATAATCACACCCTGAGAGTCAGTGAGGTGGTTACTGCGACAGAGAGGGTGGGGAAAAGATAACTTGTTAAATTACTAAGATAAGAATGTCACTATCACTTTGTGTCTAACCCTTTTGAAAAAATTATATAGTTTGATTTGTAAAAAATAGAATTCCTAACTCTAGCTTTGGATTTAGTCTCCTATTGTTATGCATTTACATGAGCTGTAAATCTAGCATATTTAAAATGACTGGTGCTACACAAATGATGAAAGCAATGCATAAAATACATTTGAGCTTCACTTCCTAAAGGCAAAAAATTGCTGTTATGGCAAGAAAAGGGAAACAAACCCTCTTCATTTTATTCCATAGAGTTCATAAGGAAATTGAAAGACAGAATTGTATTCACTGATTATACTTAGAGGACTCCTTGCAAATATGTTTCAGGTCACTTCAGGGTCAGTATGCATCAGTTCATCAGAAATTTTTAGAGAGGAAGGGAGGGAGAAACCAGCTCGTTCACTTTTGACAGCTTCACTGAGAATCTTTAAGGTGTCAATGAAACCAGGGATACGCCATTTGCCAGCCAGAATCTGATCCTGGACAGTTTCACAAAACTATCATAATACTCAAGACATTGGAGATATTGGATGTTTGTGCAGCCATTCTGGGAAAATCTGAAGCTGGGTTTGTGCTGCTGTATTGGGTTTGTGTGGCAAGGTTTTGGTAGCGGGGTGGGATGGGGGGTTACAGGAGTGGCTTCTGTGAGAAGCTGCTAGAAGCTTCCCCTATGTCTGACAGAGCCAATACCAGCCAGGTCTAAGACGGACCCACCGCTGGCCAAGGCCGAGCCAACCAGCGATAGTGGTAGCACCTCTGTGATGACATATTTAAGAAGGGGAAAAAGTTGTGGACAGACAGAAAGGGCAGCCGGAGAGAGGAGTGAGAACATGTAAGAGAAACATCCCTGCAGACCCCAAGGTCAGTGAAGAAGGAGAGGGAGGAGGTGCTCCAGGCGCTGGAGCAGAGAGTCCCCTGCAGCCCGTGGGGAAGACCATGGTGAGGCAGGCTGTCCCCCTGCAGCCCAGGGAGGTCCACAGTGGAGCAGATATCCACCTGCAGCCCGGGGAGGACCCCACGCCAGAGCAGGTGGGTGCCCGAAGGAGGCCATGACCCCGTGGGAAGCCCACGCTGGAGCAGGCTCCTGGCAGGACCTGCGGATCTGTGGAGAGAGGAGCCCATGGAGCAGGTTTTCTGGCAGGACTTGTGACCCCGTGGGGGACCCACGCTGGAGCAGTTCATGAAGAACTGCAGCCCGTGGGAAGGACCCACGTTGGAGAAGCTCGTGGAGGACTGTCTCCCGTGGGAGGGACCCCACGCTGGAGCAGGGGAAGAGCGTGATGAGTCCTGCCTCTGAGGAGGATGAAGTGGCAGAAACAAACGGGTGATGAACTGATCATAACCCCCATTCCCCGTCCCCCTGTGCCACTGGCGGGGGGGGGGAGAGAATCCAGGAGTGAAGCTGTGCCCGGGAAGAAGGGAGGGGTGGATGGAAGATGTTTTGAGATTTGGTTTTATTTCTCATGACCCTACTCTGGTTGATTGGCAATAAATTAAGTTAATTTTCCCCAAGTCAAGTCTGTTTTGCCCATGATGGTAATTGGTTAAGTGATATCTACTTGTCCTTATCTCGACCTGGGAGCCCTTTGTTATATTTTTCTCTCCCCTGTCCATCTGAGGGGGCGGGAGTGATAGAATGGCTTTGGTGGGCACCTGGCACCCAGCCAGGGTCAAACCCACCACAGCTGCTGATCGGGAACATTGACATGACAAACAGTTCTTGCAAGAGGTAGCAGCATATAGGGATATGTAGATATCCTGGGACCCCCATGCACTCCAAATTAGTTCTTATCAGACCTACGGACAATCTGGACTTCTTTAGAGGTGGTATCTACAAGCACAAATCATCTTCAAGGCTCATGGCAAGTATCTAGGACTTCAGTTCCACTTGATAACTATATGAAGAGCTAGATGATAAATGCGGATAACCCTTGACAATTATTTGGTAAAGTACTGCTTATGTTTGAAGGAAAAATTAAATGATTACACAAAACCTGGAGAGTCTTCTTTATAAGTTTGCATATTTCCTACAGGATTTTTTTCCCTGCTAGTAGAAGGCCTAATATCATAAAAGCAACACGCCCTTTTCTCATTCAAGACAACACAAAAAGCTGTAGGAGATTCTTAGGTGGCAAAAGCTTCCTTTTGAGCTATTTAAAGCAAGGTTCATTTGCAACGTGAAAAGCTGCATACTTTATTTTAAAAAGCAACCAAAACATGAATGATTATGCCAGAATATTTTTGTATCTTTTAGAACATCACTTCCTTCAAAGTCTCAAAATAAGATAAAAATGTATAAGTACTTAAGCAAATCTCTTTAGACTAGAGCAAAGTCTGAAACATTGATTTTCATTTGCTTTGCAGCTAGTTCAGCCATTTTCTTTGTGCAAGTTCGAGAAAATGAAAATTCTCCACTTGCTCACAGAAGCAGCAGGGATTTATATTGCTCAGCACTGGTGTGCACAACTGCAAAAGAAAAAGGTGGTTTAGAAAAACGTCCATTAGAGCAAGCACTTTTCTTTCAGACTACATTTCCATGCAGAACTATGTTGTTTTTAAAAGAACAAACAAAAACTGTAAACTAATATTGCAAAGCATATATATGAACAATTAAAAACCAACAGCAGCTGTCTGCTGACTGATCTTCATGGATTATTTAGTTGACCCTTAGCAATGACAGGCCCTGAAAAGTCAACAGGAGCATGAATTGTCAGGTGGCTGATGAAATAAAAAACCCAACAATATAGCAAACAGAAAACTTAGAGATCAACTGACTGAAGAATTTTTTGTTTCAACTATTTTTTCCTCTCGAGTTTTTTAATACACTAAAAGATCACATAGGTATAAGCATCTTGAAAATAGGAAATAAAATCGGAGAACAGTAATTCTTGCAAATAATCCTGAATGAATGTTGATTGCAGAATGCTAACTCTCCGCACACCACCACCACCACCACCCCGCCCAGTAACAGATATTCAATTAGTTGCCACATAATGCAAAGACAAAAACCCACAGAACTATAAATCAGGTTTTAGGATGTGCTGCCTATAAACACAGACATATATACGTATATATATCTCAATAGGAAGCAGAACTCTTGCCTCTAGAAGTTCTCAGTCTGATACCTTTAATGGGATAAAGATTCATTCTGAATTTAAAGAAAAAGAAGATTCTCACAAAACTTTCAAGGCACTAAGAGTCCACCTCCAAGCTGGACTAACTGTGAAAAGGCAAGGGAGTATTGCTAGCACCAATATTGCTATAGTTTGGTACCTCTGTGGTGTGGAAAAATACCCAAAGCCTCTAAAAACCATGAATGATAAAATATGTGACCACAATCGATTTCTTGAGATAGCTGCATTTGCTAACAATGCAGTCATCAGAATTGAGCACTTCAGTGTGTCTGAGTCACCCGTAAAGGAAAAAAAAACCAAAAAACAAACCAACCCAAACCAAAAACCTCACAAATATCTATATAGATCCCATTAAAAAAAACCTAAAAGATAAGTCCATGCCAAAGCTGCATAAAACTAAAAGGACCACTCTACACCCACATGCTTTCTTTTCCATTGTATTCCACTTGAAATATCCCTCATACACTTCAATCAGGCTTTCTTTTACCTCTGCAGATGATACATTTTGCTTGATTTTTCTTTTAATGTCACTTATATGCATAAGACAAACTGGTCTAAAGCTCAGTGATATTTCCATTAACAGAAAAAAAAAGCAAAAAAAGCTTTGTAAATAGTATTTCTTCTAACCCTGGGCTTTCAGATAAGCTGAAAGTTGCTCACAGCAGAAACAGCAAGTGCTTAACCTACTCTGTAGAATCAGATACAGGAGGGTCTTTTCTTGCTACAGTAAGTTGTCCCCTTTGTGTGGCAGCTTTATTTTCCCAGGTATCACCTGCCTCCACAGATGTGGATCATTAAGATCAGAACAACCAAAAGCAATATTTCTACATAATTAAACATTTTTAAGTAGCAAAGTAAGTACAGTACAAAAGCCATTAAATGTCTCCCATCAGGAACTTAGCAGCCATCAAACTCAATACGGTGTTCTTAGGAAGCCTGGATTCAGGACTTATATGTAACAGTGATGGGTGTTATAGAAAAATTTAATATCTATTAGCAGGGGGTTTAAATATAATGGTTACATCTTGCATCTGTGAATGCTTTTGTGATCAGCTGAGGGAACACATCCCAGAGAGAAGTCCATAAAAACTGAACATTTCACTAATGACGTTTCTATATATTTTTTGTGTACAACTTAAAAAAGAACAGGTTTATGCCCTTTAATTAGGGATGATGCATTACAGTAAGTCAAAAAAGAAAAAAAGAAAACAGAAAACAATGAATCTTAGATGAAGGAACAATTTATCTATCCAGTTTTATGTACTTGTATTCTAGCAATGTGTTTGAATGGACAGTTTCAGAAATTAATTTGGAATGCTATCAACTTTTTCATCATTAGCGTCCTTTCATAATGTACGACACAAGTATGTGCCCAGAATGAAACAAAGAACATTTTTATTTACTACTCTGAATGAATCCTACTCAGTTTTGTTTGTTAGGATAACAAGTGAGGTTAGGGTGGCAGATAGCTGTCTTTCTGTTTCTAGTGGATACATTCAGGCATTAATGTATATGATAAAGCTGGATTTTGAAGCACAGAAATTCATACTTTGTACCTAGCAAACATCTTCACTGGGGTTTAGTGCTTTCTCACCAAAGCACAAGGAACAGACAAACTAACTATGAAAATATGAATACCCTGTAAAGGATAATGATACTTCAGTCAAACTAACTTCTGGTATTTACAAAGTTTCAAAGACAGTCATTCCTAGCTCTGTACAAGTTAAACAGGTAAAAAGAAAAGCCAAGAGTATCATTATATGACACAAATGGTACAGTAAGACTATATGAATGTCATCTTCTGCTATCAAAAAACAATTCTCCTGATGGAAAAAATACTACATTCTAAAAGTCTAAGGTGGGGGAAAACAGCTGGGTAGAAAGAGTAAAGAAAAAACATTAAAACCCCCACCTGCAAGTAAGAGAGACAACATAATGAAATACCATCTCTTTTCCTGACACTGAAGCAAAAGTAACCAGAAGCGGGATAAAATTAATTTCCAAAGCTATTTTTTGTGAAGAAATTTTTCTTTTAAATTAATCACTTTGTTGCATAAACATATCTGTACTCATAAAACTATTTAGGATTTTGTCAAAACAATCTCTGTAAGTATCTTGTTGGACAACTCCTTCCTTCCTTTTAAAAAAGAGCAGATGCAAACTGCATACTTTTCTTTCAGACACACTTTAAAATTCTCTAGTATTCCTGGAGGTACGGATACACCCAACTGCAAAAACCAAAAGTAGTCCTTTCAGAATAGAAGGATCCAAAGCTGATAAGCAAAAAAGCCCCAAAGTCTCCAAAAGAAATCATTAAATACCACTAATTTGTAGCCAGAAATGGCATACAGAGGCTCTGATTCTCAAGGACTTTGCTGTGTCAAAACTAGGTTTAATTGCTTAGTTGAACTGAAGGCAGAAGACCTACTGAGGAATTGCAAAGCTATAGAGTACAGCAAACAAAAGATATTATGCTTCATAGTTTTGCCTATTTCAGAGTGAAAAGTACATTTGATAGAGAAATAATTCCTCATACATGAAATCCCCACAGCTCCATTTTGTCATGCAATGACTCCATCAGTGCCAGCCTTGATTCGGCTCCTGCAGAGAAGGATGCCTGCCAGGACTCATTACTTCCTATTATTCTATCCCCTTTTTATGACATACCTAACAGATATCATCCACTTTTGAAGCTTTATCTAGCTCACCATTTCGCATTTAAAAAGCCTGCCAGTGATTTTAAAACACTGTTCTATCACTAAAGATAGTAGAGCAAAACATGCTCCATGCCTCATCCTGACAAGAGACACAGCTTTACACAGGCTGCAAATATCCTCCACTATGCCTCCAGAAAAACAAATTAGTTGTATGAGCAATAGATCATGAGTGGCTCATTTGGTGTTTACTTACAGTTATTGTGCCTGCCAACACACTTCACAACCTGGTATTAACTCTTTACCTCCCCTCCGCTTTAGTAGCCACTCTGCACTCAGGCAGTCAATTCTCCATTTATTTTAAGCTCTGTTCCCAGTGGCATCGATCCAGGGCAGGGGCTTGGGCCATACCCCTGAAGTGCTGTCATGTTTCTGTCAAATCAGTAACATCTTCTTACACTTAGTGTAACTTCTTTCTGTACAGGAGCACCAAACTATCATATACTTGTCTTCTCCTCCTCCACGTTCTATCACCTATTTAACCACATATATTCTGTTAATAAACTAACTTCCATAACTAACAATTTTTAATCTACTTAAAAAAGGCCTCATGTTAAACTTCCTAAGTATTATCAACTACCATAGAAGCATCATGGCCCTAATTCAAACATAATCCTGCAACTGCAATGTCTGGAGTATTTGATACTACAGCAGCTATAGGACCAGGCCACATTCTGTCCCCATCTTATCTTGCTGTGCCAGGCGCTTCACAACAAAATCTAAGGCAGGACATACAATTTCAAGCCTCTAAACAATATAATCAATCAATGCCTAAAACTGCAGGATAAAAAAAATACTCAAATCTTGACAAGATAATTGAATTAGTTAACCTAATTTTTATTCAACTCTATGACCTTCTCAAGCAAAGCTCCTATGGAAGTCAACTGATCACAGGATGTCATGTTCTGAATGTCTACTGTTTTCATTGAATTTGGCAGTGATGGAGCCACCACAAAGGCAACCCGGTAAACATACTGATAAAGAAGGATATGTCCTTAGCTGGAGTCCTGAGACATCCCTGATAAGCTCCGTCCCTTGATGTGCAGTAGTCGGCAGGGCAAAGAAACCTTGTTGGGTGCAGGGCGAAGAAACCTTGTTGGGTGCAGGGCAAAGAAACTGTGATAAGCTGACTTTCCATTAAAACAGAAGCCAGCAAGAGCTACTCCAGGAACTGATGTCCTAACACCAACTTTACCAAAAAAGGCATAAATAGCAACTCACTACCTACCAAAAATGAGCTGCTCTGCTAAAGCCTCTCTGCAGGAGCTCTCTGCACACGCGCAACCCTGGCTGAATCCAGCCCTTTGAAGTGAGACTTTTTCCATTGTCAATTAGTCCCCCTCCTGGGAGTGGTTTAGTGAGTGTCATACCACTAACATCTCACGTAATATATTTCTAGGCACATGCAAAGGCAACTGTTCCTAAGTACGTATGTGATTCACTAGCTGGGGTTCTGTAATAACTTATAATATACATACATTTGCTTTACTCTTGTAATATATATATATATATATACACACACTTACATTCCTAGTAGTAATTTTGTAGTGACTTGTAGTGTGTGTATATATATATTTGTTTTTACTAATATTAGTTTTCTAGAAATTTGTAATAAAGAAATTCCCAGAAACCTAGACCTCCATGACCATGACCACAACCGCTACAGCTGGGCAGTAACCTAAACTAGAACTAACCAAAACCCACAACTACTGTAGATGGGAATTATCCAACAAGGAAAAGGCAGGGTTTGGGGGTGTTTTGACACCTGAAATATAGTCCAAAACAATTACTTGTTGATCTGTACAGAATAAACATTAGACTAGTCATTCTACGTACAAACAATTTATTTCAGATCTGTGAGCCAGCTTGATTAAAAGCTAGAACATTTATACAAAACCAAGAAAGTGAGAGGTCCAACTACAGAAGAAAAAGCATACACCATCAGTTTTTTCTGTACATATATTACTCTTTCACTGTCAATTGTATCTCAATAGAAATATATCAGAGAAGAGTTGTCAAAACTTACTGAAGCAGCTAATTTTTATCTTGGTGATACATTCCCATAGGCCCACCGTGATGAAAGATTAAGGTTATCAGGAAGACTGAGCTACACTACAGTAAAGATTAAAGAAATAAAAGATAAAAAAGTCTGCACAGCACAACTACTGAGTATGACACCTTAAAATTCCAAACTTGATAGGATATTTTTTCCATAAAAGCAGAAACAGATTCCTCGGAATTCTGTTTCACTTGACCCTTTGAGGCAACTGGCTATTTAATAAAGGAATACGTGAATGCAAATAGTAACAGGCTATAGAAATACATCTGTTGACTATTTTCCAATAAGAATGTACAAACTAGAAAAAAAAAAAAGACTATAAATAACTAGAATAGAGAAGCTTAAATCAGCCACCAAAATAAAATTATGTACACATGCCATTGGCTGTTTCTACTGTTTGCTACTCATAATCTTGCTCATGGTTTACCCTCTGCATCTGACATGCTGGAACTCAGCAGGATTAATGTTTCCCCTCCACTGAAAGGCTTTATCTCAGTAGGTACTCTTAGCAAACAAGTTTCAACATGAGAAGCCCACCCATTAGTGAGAAAGTAAATGAGAGAAAGCAAATGTGTGTCACTGCAGCAGGTGTGATGCTTTCAAGAAAGGATTGGAATTAAGGTTTATCATTTTGAGGACTGTGTATCATGTTACAATAACTAAGCTTATTATTTTCAAGGTAATGGACTAATCAAAATTCCATAATCAAGGAGTCATAAATCCATAATCAAATGTACTACACTTTTGAAGAACTAAACAATCATTAAAATACTCTTACTTTATTATATCCTCCTCTTACAAGCCATTAAAATAAAAGGACTATTTACCTCTTAATGTATCATTTTTATTAAAATATATTACTGCTTAGATTTTCTAGATGTTTGTTTTTAAAATTTTCATTAAGTTTCTGTTCTAAAAAAAAGTTTTAACCTTAAAACTCTTTGAATGAAAGCACCGTGCAGCACCATGGGGAGCTTCAGCTGCACTGTGCTTCCGCTTTGTGAAAAATGTTGGATATTGAAATTTTACATTGAAACCTGGTAGGGAAAGGTAAAGCAAATATATGTACACTCCAGTTAGCTCTACATATCATCCACTCAGTCTTACTCAAAGTTGTTTAGATCGGCACTTTCCCATTACAGGAGTAGGTAAAGAAATTTCATCCCCCTCAGCTTATTGCCTTACACCAAAAATACTAAAATTCTTCTTTTAAAATTCTTAATGCACTGGAAAAAATGACAATACTGTTTACTAAGGAATTATTTACTAAATTGACTTGCTTAGAAAAAAAAATAGGAATGTCAGCAAATACCCAGAATCCAGTTTTACATGATACACTACCAGACAAATATAAGAGGTTCTTGTTTATGGAGATGCAAATGTTTGACTTGTAACAATATCTGTAGGTTGGGTGGTATTAAAATTCTGATTTAGGACTTTTTTTTTTTTTTCATTTAACATACGCATGATTGCTAAGCCAATAAATGTAGTGAAAGACTGTATCAACCTACATCTTCACCATTAAGGCACATACATTTCCACTACTTTTACAATATATTTACATCTGTCTTTAAATGTTTGTATGAGCATTCATGACCTATACCAGTAAATTATTCACAATATACTGCAAAGGATGTCTTCACAGACCGTAGCTTGCTTCAATATTCTGTTGCACATAAAAATTTGATGTGCAAGTAATAGTGGAAAAGGGGAAAATGCTTCAGAATATGCTAGAAGTAACAAACAAAACAGGTTATTGAGTGATTATACTGAACTAACCCTCAGGCAAAATGACAAGCTAGTAAATTACTTTAGTATTTTCCCCTCCATGAGCCAATAACAGCTAAGGACTTGCTGTAGCCAAAAATAGGTCAAAAAGTCCATGCTGGAGAAAGTCTAGTGTTATCTGCCTCTGGGACAGAAATAGTGAAGGAATCTATAAGCAATTTGCAATGTGCCTCTGATGTGCTTTTCCCCTCATATTTTGATTTTGAGGCAATAGTTCTCTTTGGACAAGTTCAAGTATGGCTCATGACTGTGTCCTAAAAGCTCTAAATAAGTTAAGAAGCAAGATAGGCTAATTGTAAGGAAAGATACAAATTAATTAAAAGCTTCAGTAAATAAACCTTTTACCAGTAATCGCCATCTATTAGATTTTTATAGGGAAAGTAAGAATATTTTACTTTGCTTCCGGGTTCCAAAGTAGCCTCAGACAAGCAGTCATCAGACAAAAGAGTTAGGGAATACAGTAAAAATAAAATTTACAGTCAGTCATTCAAAAGATTTGTGAGAAGAAGATAATTTTGAAAGGCAAATACATTTTGTAAAGAGTTTTTAAGTAAAATAATTATTTGATCTGAACTCTGTTGAAGCTCATGCAAAAAATCCCACTGACCTCAAAGGAGTTTGGATCAAGCCTTAAGTGAACAATATTCTTCTTTTTCTACAGGTTATGGAACTAGAGATAGAGAAAGCCTTTACCAGAAAGACATGTTGGTTATTTCTTTCCATTGCAGGATTGTTACCTAGCCTATGAGAGCACCATCTTCAAATGCACCAAAGCTATTTAAGGAGCTCGCCTCTCAAAGAAACATACATTTCTAACTCATGTAGTCACTTCTGAAGATTTTATGTGACTATATCTTCTCAGGAGGCACGAAAAGGACATTAGAATTTGAATCCTCTTATCGTGTACTTTTGTCTATTGCTCTGCTTTTCTAAAAGTTGATACCCCAAACCAGCTGACAAACACTGTACTCTGCAGTTCTCATATGCATTGTTTTCATTTTGTCTACTTTGTCATAGAGAGCCCTTAAATAAAACAGTTTCAATTCTTATAAAAAGACATACTGTTTGACAACTTCTAGTTTTGTTTAAAGGAAATACTTGAACTGAGTAATTCCTTTGTGAATAATGAATTTGATGAATTTTGCTGTTTCCCTGTCTACAAATTGTCCGTACAAATGGTACAGCCATAGAAAAGAAAAACCTGCTGCAGTAGGAATAGGTAGAGATTCCTGAAGTATCACAGAATAAATTCATTTCTGTAAGTTTTTTACATCAATCCTATAGACTTCTGTAGCTGGAATACGATTCCTGTACATTTCTCCTCATTGGCTGAAGGTAATAAGTATTAAAGTCTTACTTCCTAGGCAAAATTATTTTAAAAAATTGTATTGTCAATCAAAACTGCAATTTTCTCTCATTTAATTTATCATGGCATCACAGAGCTTGAGCTGATGTGGTCACCTTAAAACTCAAGTAGAATTGCAGTGGTGATTCAATAAAGGAAAAACAAAGCTAGTTTTCCTCCGTACGTGCCATGACACTTTAAACATCATATATTACGCACTGAACTTTGTATGATTGGTTATCAGGTTGGGAATTCTTTATATACGGTTTTGATCTCCACTTTAATAAGGACTTTTCTATACTTGCAAGTTACAAAGTTAAAAAGAATATTGACAATACTTTAGTATAAAAAAAGCTAATCCAGAATTAAAGAAATAAAGAGCAGCAGAGTAACATTCTCTACCAACTAAGAATTGCATTAGTACACACAGCGAAGAATTGCTAGGAGTCTCTACAGTGTGCATTTCTGCATTTTGCTGCCTCTGTCTGTATTTCTCTTAAGGCTTTACTACCTTAATAGTTTCTGTCCTACGTAGTGCTCCCTTCTTTCAGCATTTGATATTAAGTTTCTGGCCATGTTAAAAATAAGCTTGTTAAGCTGCCTGGATAGGTGGTAGGTCCTTCACTCTTAAAATCCTCATCCATTCTCCTTCTGAGGATCCTTGGTTTATCAGGGAAAATACCTACCATCTATTATATATAAAAACAAGTAGAAAGCTGAACAATAAATTCTAAATATTGAATAACATATCAAGTAAATGGAGGTACATTTAAAGTGTTAAAAAAAATAAAATAATATCTCCTTTCTAATCAACAGGCAACAGAAGTTTTCCTGAACATATGTGATAGCATACACAGTAAAAGAACGTGGCTTTGGAGGAAGAATGCTGCCAAAAAGGTATTCTGCTATCCAAGCGATCAAAGACTTAACAGGATATAGACGTTTAAGTGTGCTGAAAGAAATAGCATAGAGTATTATTTTTTTAGATAGAGAACAGAGGAGAATCTATAATGAGGATTGTTTTATGACATTAAATAACATCACAGATTGACAAAATACAATTCCCTGAAGACGGTCAGTAAATTGATCCCACTGGCAGTACAAGAATGTTTTAGTGATGATGATGACTGAAAACATTCTCAATGTTCTCGGATAAATTGATATAAGGTGGAATGATGCTGCATTTGAAGGCAGAAGTTTTGCCATTAGCTGCAAGGAGCTAGGAATTCACTCAGGAAGTCTCACAACCAAACTTCAGACACGAAATAAACCTGACTATTTTTTTAGAGCAGTTTAATGCCACTGCAGTTTCACTTACTTCAAACAGTTATCCCAATTTACATCACTCTACCCAAGAAAAGAATTATGACTCAACCCATAACAACCTGTACCTAGTCCCTAAGAAACACCTTATGCTACCTGTGAGGTCTTCCTAAGTAGCATCAAGGGATGTTTTACTTGGCATCCCTAGAAAAAGTGCCATAGCTGCTTACATGAAGCATATTTGTGTGATTTAATTAACAAAAATATGTTAATTATGATTCTTATTACCATAAAGTAACATCATACAGCTCCTAAAAATACAACCTTAGTGAAGACAAATGCATCTCAAAAGCCTTCCATGAACCTAATATATTAAAAGTCCATACGTCTAAAAAGCTACAGTAATTTACTGTTCTCTTTAATTTAGTCCTTCTGGGCTGATATACTGGATATCTTTGATTAGTTGGTGTCATAATTAAGGAAGCAATGTGATCTGAATGAAAATTCAAGCAGCATAGTTCAAATCCTAGACGTACACAAATTTCTAGCATTATCCTAGAGAGTCTTAGCTGCTTCTCCTCAGCTTTTCCTATATGTGAAGATAGAATTTTATTTACTTTACAAGAATATTATGCAACTGAACTAATGTCCACAGCACCTCTGCCTGAGGTAAAAAAGTATTACACAAACACACATCTTATTTAAGAAGGAACTGAGCCTTTCGAAGGGAAAAATTTCAGACAACTTCCACCCCAAATTCTCTCAGTTTGAGTAAAAAGGACCTGGCATAGGAGCAATTTGAGATTCACAGAGCTGACAGATGGATGCCACAGGGGTGATCAAGACTCCCCCCAACACATGCATACCTTATACTTGTGCTGGTTTTGCCTGGGATAGAGTTAATTTTCTTCACAGTAGCTAGTATGGGGCTGTGTTTTGGATTTGTGCTGGAAACAGTGTTGATAATTCAGGGATGTTTTAGTTATTGCTGAGCAGTGCTTACCCAGAGCCAAGGCCTTTTCTGCCTCTCACCACACCCCACCAGTGAGCAGGCTGGGGGGGCACAAGGAGTTGGGAGGGGACACAGCTGACCCCAACTGACCCAAGGGATATTCCAGACCATATGACGTCACGCTCAGGATATAAAGCTGGGGGAAGAAGGAGGAAGCGGGCGGGATGTTTGGAGTGATGGCGTTTGTCTTCCCAAGTCACTGTTATGCGTGATGGAGCCCTGCTTTCCTGGAGATGGCTGAACACCTGCCTGCCCGTGGGAAGTGCTGAATGAATTCCTTGCTTTGCTTTGCTTGCGTGCGTGGCTTTTGCTTTACCTATTAAACTGTCCTTATCTCAACCCGTGAGTTTTCTCACTTTTACCCTTCCGATTCTCTCCCCCATCCCACTGTGGGGGAGTGAGCGAGCGGCTGTGTGGGGCTTAGCTGCTGGCTGGGGTTAAACCACGACAATATGTTAATAACTGGAAGACAGATCATGAAGTAGAGGAATGAAACTTGCTGATGATGCAAAAATGGAATCAAACATGGGTAAGGGAATAGCTGAAGTCAGAACAGAACCAAAATCAGTAATATTTAGAGAAACTTAGGAGCAGTGGTTCTGCAGATTTAACATAGAGATCCTGGAGATAACAAGGTCACAGAGAAAACTACAGGAACTTTAAGTCAGATGCTGCAAAACTGAAACAGAAGATAAAATTTACACTAGGAGCTATGTGAACAAAATCTCTAAACTTGCCATACTGAGATCAGAATGGTGCTGACTCTTATTCACATCTCGTCCTTCCCATTGTCCTTCCTTTCTAAAAAGATTTGAGTATAGATGTGAATGTTACAGATCCTTATTCTACCCCCCTTAAACCACTCAGGTCATGTACAGGGGCTTCATGCCAATCACAACTAGTAGCTCAGATTGTTGTTTGGATACGAGCATCTAATGACAAAGTCAGTGGAGTTGTTCAAAAGCTGAAATAAGCCCAGTGACTTTACCGGGAATTTTGAATGAAAAGAAATTGCAGGTTTCAGCCTGGAAGATGAGAAGATTTGAGGCTGTAGTTCCAGTTGATGCACAAATTTGTTTTTATCACCTTTTACGTGCCACTTTTCCTTCTGCTTCCAAATTGCTGTATTGTGAAAAGTAGCAATGCTAATTAGCCTGACACCCTTACTCATGTACTGGATACATGGATAGCACCTACTTGCATGGTAAGTGCCACTGAACTGAATGTGGATAAGAATCGGCATGGATCTCTAAATCACTAGGAACACTGAGCACTGAAGAATCTAATTCTCAGAAGAGTTTCATAGATTCATCTGAAAGGCAACCTAATCCGAAGAAACAACAAAATGCAGTTTCACACTTTGTGCTAGAAGCATGCAGAATTACAGACAAGAAATTCACCCTTAATAAAAATCAATGGACTTACGGTCTTAAGTCTCTTGGGCACTTTTCAATATTTAACCTAGATCTACTCCCACTAGGATATGATTTTCATAATTGCCTGCCGTTGGCCACACTGTGTTCCTGCTGAAATCAATTGCTGTTTTCCACTGGCTTCGAGAGGAACAGAGTTGGGTCACTGCTGAAGTCTTTAACAATTTCCAATCTTACTGCATGAAAATTTTAAAAATTAAAATATTCACAGTGTAAGTCTATTGAGACCATTAGAAAACTGTATTACAATATTTTTCTTAAGGACTCTAGATTTCTTTTAGAGACTGTGCAAAAAGGGGCAATTTTCTGTTCTTACATCCCCTACAAAATTAAATACTTTGCAAAGAGAAAATACTCTAAAGCATACATCAAGGTAATATTTTCAGCAAATATAGGTCAATCTTTCACACTAGTAATATTAGTTATGGAAGACAAGGCAAATTTGGAAAACACAGGCAAAGAATAAAGAAATACAGGTATTATGCAAATAAAAATTTTCCCCAAAATATAACGACGACTACTAAAAACCTAACCTAAAGCCATATTAATCCACTCTTCATAAAGAGCTGATGTAGTAAATAAAATAAAAATGATAACAATAATAGTCTCATTAGCAGACCCGGGTAGCAAATTACACAACCTTTCATGCTGGATTAATCTCCCCTCCCCCCATTCATTTATACCTCCTGCTGAGAAAAAAAAAAAAAATTCTGTTTGAGGCAGATTGATTGTATTGACCTTCTTTCAGTTAAATTAAACCTGCTGTAAAACTAAATTAGCAAACATCAAGTCATCCAGGCATGATGATCACAGATACACACAGATCTGGGGGGGGAAGCTCTCGTGTTTCAACTTATGAAAGGCTAAATTTGAACAAAATAATGTAAATAATGCTAAGAAAGAGAATCCAGATGTTCAAAGAGTAATCACAAAATGATAAAAGGCTTCAGTTAAGGTCAGCAAATTTCCAGGACCTGGGACATTGTATACTACACACACCTACTCAGACACTCAGCTCGGGAGCTTATCAGCATGTGGACAGCTGCATATACCAATCCCCAAATATCAAAGAAACTTAATTCCTGTGAATTTAAATTACTCCCTGTTTCTACGCATGGTGTTTTGTTTTGTTTTGTTTTGGGGAGGGAAGGGGTTGTTTTGTTGTTGTTTTACAAAATGTATTTGTTTTCATTTAAGTGTACTCTAGGCTTTTTTGTTTGAGGGGAAAATGATAGGCACAGACATGCTCATCTAAATGAAGGTTGTTAGGAGCATAGGTATGCAGTTTTCTGTAGAAATGAATTGAAAAATAAATCTCTCTAATTTCCTTCTGCCTCTTGCTGTTACTTGCTATAATTCATAGTTCTGACTGTTCCCTCACAAGTGCAGAGGTACTTGCATAACTTTAATTTCTCAAAAGTGACAAAACAGAAGTGCTTTGCCAGTGACCCAGACTGTCAGAGCAGTAAGGAATTGACTTAACAGACTTAGACCAGATGGTTGCGTGTCAGAACGAGGTAGTACAGCTTTTCTGGAGCAGAAGGGAGAATGAGAGGTAATCCACAGTTCTGCGTCCCTCAGAGTGAACAGATTCATGAATGAAGTTCAGCTCACTTTTGCTGCCCAAAAGTTCCAATATATGTAGGATGCTTAATAAATTTAAATACTTCATAAGTCACAGGGGGTTTTTTTACTTGATTTTATTCATTTTGTGCCATATTATACAGGGTTCTTTAAGAAGTTTCTTTGCCTTGCTGACATCTAGTGTGACGTCTCACTGTACAACTGTTGGGATAGATACAGCCTTCACATAATATACAACCTTAGATCCTGTGTTCACTGATCTGGCAGCTTTCCTCCCTCACCCAAGCTCAAGCTCCCTCGGCCAAACATCAGCAAAAATACATTCCTTCAGAATAGCTCAGTTTGTGTTGTGCTCATTTCAGCTCAAATTCCATTTCCTTCATTTAACACTTACATTCATAGCAGATTACATACTTAAACAGACCTGTTAGAAAGCAAGCTATTAGAAAATTATTTTTTAAATATAATTACACACATATTTTACACACAAACACTCTTCTTCAGCAGATAGAAAATGTTGTTCAACTAGTGCTGTTCCTGAATCTTAACTACATGAGGCTTTTAAAGTGTTGTAAAGACAAAAGATGAAGCAAAACCAAGTCAGCAGGGCTTCTCCCTTCTGGATTACACAAGAACTTAGACCTCTTCTGTAATAAATTTACTTTGACAGCTGCTAAAAAATTTACCAAGCTTGACAACATGGACCGAACACAAAATAGGACAGAGAATTGTGTGGGCTTTCCTGCTAACCCCAAGAAAATCTGTTTATTTTAAAGAATAGTATTATATTTGTGTGGTAAATTTCAAATTATAGGTTTGTTAGCTACATTCTACTCTGCCACAGATGCTATTTTGTGTAGCCATTTTGTAGACAATGTATTCTTCTCTCATGTATAGCTCTGAAGAATAAATGAGAGTTGTTTGAGCAAGTGCTGGATTGTATTTGGAATATAAAATACACTGCCTTGTCAGGAAAAGTAACTTCTTTTCAGTCTAAGATAAAGCAGAGAAACAGTGCTTTGATGATTTCTACAATGAATTTGGAGAAATGACTTTGAAGAATTCTGAGCTTCTCAGAATTTCACTTTCAGCTACAAAAGAAGATTAGTTTGATTTTGTACCTATATGGATTTGAATCCATCTCACTTTCCTCCTTAATGCTTCCAAAGTGCTAATGGCAGCGCAAAAGACTTCAGTGGTTCAACATAAATGAAAACAAATTGCAGGAACTGTGGCCAAGCTAAGTACTGGGACTGCTGCATGTCAAATGAGAGTCAAATGTTTACTCTGCTAGTGTTCAGTACAGATTGCTACATTGATTTGTTTAAACTGCACACCGCATTAATATTTCTTATCTCATCCCAAAGCCTTGGCTCTATCAAATTTGGAAGGCGATAACCAAGTATATTATAGAAAAAACATGTGCTATCAAGTAAAGCTTTAAATGTGATTGACTGAAATATATTGATTTTACACGGTTGAACTTGAAATGTAATTTTGAACAGAAGAAAAAGGGCAGTAGCTCACTACTGCTGCAAAGATCGCACGCACGAAGCAACAGAAGAAAATTTGACTATACAAAATACAGCTTTCCTCATTATCAATCACCTTTGAAACATCACTTTCTTTTGTTGCTTGTTTGTTTTTCCTATGTGCTCAAAGTGAAATATTTAAAACGAATTAAGGCTGGAAAGAGAAGTTCCTGAGCAGTATTTATGTCATACCTTAGGAGGGCACTGCAGAACACAAAGGGACACAGGAGAAACTAGGATGTAACAGTTAAGCGCTTAACAGAGTTTACAGGGAAATTTAACATTTAATCTTAAAGATATTTTTTTCCTGGCTGATAGGAGATAAATCATATTCCAGTACTGGGGGCCAGAGCATCCCAGACAGATAATCTGAGCATGTAAAACATTCCTCATCTATTTTCAGATAATAATAATTAATGGCATATAAAAAGTCAGTTTACTACACATGCAAGTACTGCATATTCACTTTATTTCACCGTGAAAAATTATTAATTTCAGCATCCCTTACAGATTTTAAGAGTGTGTGTCCATGAACCTCTCTTCCTAACTGAAAACATGCTAGAAAGTGAACACTTCCTCAGATCCCTAGATAAATCAATCAAGTTATACTTGTGGTTATTCTGCAAAAACGACATCTTGCAGGATAATTTTTTTTAATTAATCAATACCTTTAAAATCTTTAAATGAAGAAAAAGGAACAATTTTATCAAATAATCTTATTCCTCACTCTCTTAAATGTCTTCTCAACAAATGAAGGAAGAGTTTACAATGCATTTCCTCAAGCAATTTCTGCTGATAAAAAAAAAAATTCTCTGGAGCAACTCTTGAAAAACATCCAAAATCCATGTATTTTCACTGGGTGGATTATCAGTAAAAGATACCAAATAGAACAATCTTTTTAAAAACTAGGAGTTCCTTTAACATGCTAAATAGAATACGTTCACATTTTTTTCCCCGGTCTTGTTTTTTTCCCATTTTTCTTTTTTTTTTTTTTCTCCCGCTAAGGCTTCCTGAACTTTATGACTGTATTTCCAGCCAAGCAGAATTCAGATATGGCAATAAATAAAATACCTCCAGAATTCAGATATGATAATAAAGCCTACTTAACTAACCCACTCAAAGGGACCCTTGGTTCCTCTAGAGATCCTACGCAGAGCACATTTAGCACAAATATTGGAATCTGTGCTACTAGGTCGAGGGATTTCTTTTTAGTCTCCATCAAGTTTGGTTATTTTTGTGCCTTTTGTTTCGCATTTATAGTTGCAGACATTGAAAACATTACTGGGAGCATCTGCCTAGCTCTACCACACCATTATCCAAGCTGTAATGGTATTGTGGTCTACATAGTGGGAAGCAGGTTGCTTTTTTCCAAGCAAAAGCATATTTCAATATTCTTGCTGCTTCACAGGCTTTTGTTGATGGTGACATATTCTGGAATTATGAACTCCAAAATGTACCCTTTGTAATGTGGGTAGAGTGATAATTATATGGGACTGAGCCAAAAAAAAAAAAAAAAAAAAAAAAAAATCACATACTGTAAGCAGAAAAGACTAAATCAGTGGGTAATCTAAATAACCAAGGCTTGAAGACCAGCAATTGGAAATACCATGTGAATCTAGGAAATTAGCGTTAATAAGGTACAACAAAATAAATGTGACCTTTGAATTGGCATAAACAGAGAAACCACAGTAAATTACTATAACACAGAAGCAGGGAAAATCCTAACATTCAAAGAAAGGAAAAGAATTTGGTATTATAAATGAAAGAAGTGCATGGGCTGTGTGAAAGCGGTTAATCGTGTCAGACCAGCAGCACTCTGTGCACAACTGACCATACCACCAAGGGCATGAACCGATGTTACGATATTTCTTTGGGCAGCTGAGCTGCCTTAGGCACCTGCTGTGTACACAGATATACCCTAGACCAGTGCTAATACTGGTGCCTAGACAGCATCAGCAGAGGGGATAGCAATTTTGTATATGATTCAAGACCGTTATGAGTCAACCAAAAGCCCTAAACCAGTCCTCTGTGAGGAAATGTTTCCTGCAGAGAGCTAGTCCCCTCAAATTGAGCGACACTAAGGGCGGTAGTGGGAGGCTTACGCCACAGTGAAAATACTGTGTGACAAGCTGTTCTCAAAGAGATTTCCACAGCAATTTTCCACCTTAACACATGATGCCGTACAGAGCGAGTTCCTGAGCATCTGTATTGCTACACCTCAGGATTACTTGGTTCAGAAAACAAGCCTGTCTGGGTGTTAGAACAAAAGTGACAGAGAAGCAGGTGCACAGCGAGGTTCATTAATCGAAGTCTGCTTGCTTTTAACTTTCGGGTGATAACCATAGCTTGAGATCACCTCTTGAGAACTTAATCTTATAAACCCTGACAAGTACATATCTTGTCAAAGCTAATCTCTTGTGGGTTTGTACATGTTACCCATTACAGCTGCTATCCAGTACAGACAATCATTCTCCAGCACAACATACCAGACCATACAAACCGGTGCACACACACACTCAGAGATGCTGTCTGCATTCAGGCTGGGCGGCAGTCACACAGAGAAGTCAACAGCAGTACAGACCCAGTCTACAACAATGGGCTCCTGGTTCAGCAGCCCTTCGGAGGCTGTCTTCATACTTGGTGGGTGGAAGCCTATACACACATAGTCACACAAGCAAAGTCATAACCAAACAACACTACTGAACACAAAAATCTTGCTGTGTTAGGACAAACACATCTAGATCATAGATCTGACTCATGAGGGAAATCAATAATCTACGTATTAGTTAATTTAAACTCTCACAGTTGAGTATAGAATTTACAATGAGTTATTTCCCTATGGAAACAAGTGCTTTTTGTCAGCTAGGATTTTTCCACATTTATTCTTTTTTCTGGTGCTCATTCTTTCTCCTGTATTTTATATGTGTCTGTAAGATCCATATACATATATTCACATACAAATAGAAATGAGCAGAAGAGGTAAAGAAAATCCAGACTAGCTATCTGATATAATAGCTTGTCCTATTGCTCAAAACTTTCCAAAAGAGAAGGAAATGTTTTGAGTGCATTTAACTCCCTTTGACATCAGCTTTTATTTAGTTCAGCTAGAGGTCAATAGGAACTGAGTGCCTTCAGCAACCTGAGAAGGACATTTAGCATTTTACAGGGATGTAACTTATAGCTATTTATATAACTCAACGGGGCAAAGACCTATAAACTCTGATTACACTAAAAGGGTCTGCTCTTGAAAAATGCTGAGCATGCTTACCGCTGAGACCCCGGCCCCATGTTCATGAATGACAGTGCAGGTACTTCTTCCACCAGCTTCATACAAGTAGCCTTTTCCCTTCCCCTGTCACAGCTAATACATTAAGATTACAAGCCCAAGGACCTGCCAAATGTACCAAAGTGACTTCTCTAAAGCTTACGGAATGAAACAAGAATCAATTTTGACCCTGTATTTTGGAAGAAAATAAAATTCTAACCCTTGAAGTTATGTTGAATCTTCTGTAAACACTGGTAGTTGATACGCCTTTGGCACACACCACATGCTTGCTGTGTAAGCCTACAGCTTCTGATTTTTGTCTGATTCTGCTCACAGACATGACACGTGCTTGTGTTCCTTAAAGGCAGGGAAAACTCTTCCCCATTCGAAGAGCAAAATATGACTTAGGCACCTTTCTCCTGTTTATCTCCCTTGGCTCGTAAAAGGTACATAGGATGCTATAGGCACAAAAGAAATTCTTCCACTTTATGGTCACATAAGACCTTCATTTTGAAAGAACAGCTCTTAAACAAGAGTACATATAGGAATCATATTCCAGCATTGTGCATCCTAAATTAAAAGGAAGGCTTATGGGTAGTTCTCAGTCATAAGCATTGCTTTTACCCATACACTATAGGCTTCTTTATGGCCACTGAGCAGTGGAAGGGCTATGAAGGATCCCTCAGCAAACATCTGGAAATTGAATTTTTGTCCTAATAAAAGTCCACAGATCTGAGAAAGCAATTCCATTCATTTCAGTCGGGAGCAGTTTCTCTGTCAGGCACCTGTTCTTCCAGAGACAGAGTTTTCATGGAAGGTTTAGCTACATTGTCAATGATGAAAAATAGCAAAATAGCTCTTCTGATTTTACTGTGTTGTGTCTACAGTGCTTCTGAACAAGCTGCTGAAAGGGATGTGTCAGGCAGGAACATGGCAATATTCAAATAACTGCTTTCTTAATAGAAGGGAAAAAAATGTTTTGAGGACACAGCTTATCTAAATTATTATTTTGGTTTAGACAGCTTTGCATTTCACTGTCAATTACATGCAAATTTTAACAGGCTACAAATACCAAATCAGCAAAGGGGGAAAAAAAACCATTAAATACTTCCTTCTGTTTAAAAATAAGAATGATTGAAAAATGAGACTGACGCCTACATCTTCCAAGGGAAAGGCTTTAAACATAAGGCTTAGATTTATACAGTAGTAATAACGGAACATACTCTCAGGACTGCCCAGAAGCACAACGCAGCCTTAACTAGCTACCTGTGGATTCCCCCTGAGTTACAGATTTCCTCCAGATGGAGAAAATTCTTTTGACCCTCCCAACCTTTTCATTTTCTTTTTTAGTGCATATAGTATTCTTGTTTCTAACATTTGTTTCTCTCAGAGAGAAAGAAAGAGAATCTGTCAAAATCTGTAAGTACAAAACATTTCATATTACCCAGATTGTCCTGCAAAAGAAGCAGTATGCATTTTTTTTCTCTTAATTTAACGTGTAAATTTCAGCTGGTTTTCCAGCTGAAAATATGTGTGTGTATATACATGTTGTCTCTTTATCAAGGTTGCTAGGTTAAGCTGTTAAGGAATCAGATGTTCTTTATGCAGCCATGTTCAGGAACATGCAGTAGTCTATTTCCCTAAAACTGCATTTCCCCTCTTTGCTGACATTCCATGTCACAAAACATCACCTAACACTCCTTCTTGGATCCTCTTCTAGAGACCAAGCACACTCTATGCTTTTCTGAATGTGTTTAAAAATCTTTACTTTTTCCCTTCTGTGATGCCACTGTTGGTCTGTAGAAAACTACAATCTAATACAATCCTTTTACCTAACAGTGAAAATCCTTCATCTAACATTTACAATTGAGAAACAACCTGACCTGTGCAAAATGTCTGGGTCAAAACTATTTCTGCAGACCTAGAGAAGGGGTTAACAAGAGTACACCTAACCTGAATCACATCTCTGAGGCATCTCCTCCTATAATTTGAACTTCTATTTAGAGAATTCTGGATCTTAAAATTAGTTCTCTAAACCTTTTAAACTAGATGCTGCAAGTATAATAAAACAGATAATATGCCTGCTGTGCTATAGAGAACACATTTAATTGGTCCCATACATCACTGGAAGGAAAGTACATCTACCAAATTGAGGTGATTCCTCCTCAGTCTTTAGCCTAATGACATTGGTGAATTTTTCCTTCCACTCTTAAAAAGCCATGTTATTTATAAATGTACACTATCATGTTTACCTGTAGTGTCTCTTGCTGATGTTAATGGCCATTAAATGAAACCTTTTATGAAAGGTTACAAGAAAAACACAAGAAGGAAGAGAGGAGAATTCAGAATAACTGGGAAAAGAAGGTCAAAATTATATGAGGTAAAAGTAGTGTTTAAATATTAGGGTTTGGTGAGATAGGAGTTTATTTTATAACATTGTCTCTAAAAGAGCTTGTCAGAAACACACTGCTGCCCTGCTTACCACACAACAAACTGCCAACTTGGAATAAGCCCGACACTATAGAATGACCTAAGAGTAAGGTAAGAGTCTATTGCAAAAAAATAAATAGCAGTTACCTGATTGTTAAGGGTATGTGTGGCACGGTTTCTTTGGTAGCGGAGGAGGGGGCTGCAGAGACAGCTCCTGTGAGAAGTTGCTAGAAGCTCCCCCGGCTCCAAGTCGCACCCACCTCTGGCCCAGGCCGAGCC
>VYZV01038442.1:8959-25776 GCA_013401275.1 Pandion haliaetus | reverse complement strand
AGGCCGATCAATATCAAATTACCTTGAACAAAGTCAAGTCTACAGTACAGTTGGACCATTGCATTGTGTTCAAGGTAAAGACATAATTTGCAAGTACAAATCAATCGCCTTTTTCATTTGCTACCTCATCATCAAACTTGTACTTGACTCTGAGATGTGGCTTCAAATTTTGATCTGTTATTCTGGAAAAAGGAAATACAAATCACAGACCCTCTTCACAATTGCCACATAACATGAATGTCACATGTATGAAGTACTATTCTTTCAATAAATAATGTTGACCCTTGTCTGAGACGTTTATAAGAGTAGTTCACCAGGTCACATTCAGGCCTCTGGAGCCTGCAGTATTCCCTGTGGCAATTGCATATTGGTCCAGCTGAAGGTAAATGCATGTGCACCAAGTTTTTCCATTGCTAACTCAGCTGCTTGAGCACTTCTCCTCTGGATGTTCCAGACTGGAACATCAACGGTAAGACCATGCAGCTTTTATTTTCCCATTAAGCTCCTACTGTTGTGGTCAGGTGGCGTTCTCCCAGCTTAGGTTAGCCTTCTCATTTTAAGATTTAGATGTCTACATAGTGAGATGAGACCAAACACCTCTCTTCCATAATAGGAACTCCCAAGCTGGGGCTTCATGTATCAGACTTTTTGTCAAAGATTTAGCTTGCCAACAGTTCCTGACATAGATGAGAAATTCAGAGGTGCTCTGAAGAAATGGGTTGCCTTCTCTGGATCCACACCATGTGAAATATTGCAGACATCCAAAAGTTACACCATGCCCATCAAAGACTGTGCAGTGTCTGCAGTCCTTGGTAGCGACACAGAACGTACAGCCTGTTTGATGATATGATACCACCTCTTCCCGATGCTCACACTTAAGAAATGGGGATGGCTTAACCCAAAACTTATAAATTTCATTTCTGTGTATTTTGCCTCATACTTTTATATCACTTTTACTGCTCTGCACTTTCTTAATATGAGGATTTAATAAAGGCCTTAGGGGAAGCTGGCCACTGCAGATATTTCTTATCAGTATATTTTATCCCAGAGACAAAATAAATAAATAAATGAAATGAGGGTCTGGAGTTGGTAATGTCATATTTGAAACCTGCTGTTATGATTAAGGTGTCTTTCTTCCTCAAGCAACCTGGAGTTTCTTAAACACAGGTCAAGCTGTAAATCAGAAGATATTGGATGACTCAAAAGCTATAGAGAACATAAAATTATGTGGCTCCAGCTTAAAGAATCACAGGCAGACAGAAATTAGGGATGGAAGGCTTATTAAACTGTCTAGTTCAATCTCTGCCAGCATGGGATTATTCCCTGGAATGTATTTTCCAGTATGTTAGCCAAAATTGTTTCCATATGTTATTCTGCTCTGGAAAGTGGTCTGGTACAGTGCCATTCTGATTGAATCAATGATTTCTCTCTCAGTTGCACAAAGTTTAAAGAAATATTTTTTTCCTATCACTTGAAGACATCCGCTTTTTCAATCATACACACTATCACTTATAATAGAAGTTCTGTGTGGCACCCTTGCCTTTATTTGCATTGTGTAACTTCACATTATGCCTCAGCTCACTCCTATTGCCTTAGGCATACTGTGATGTAGGAAAAAGGATGGAGGTAGCACTGAGACTTACAACATTAACATTGTATCTTCCTTCCACAGCTGCTCCTCTCCTATTTCTGAGACCACAGATTCTGAATCCTGACCTAATGAATCCTTCATTATTCTCAACTTCATTCTGATATTACTACTGAAAGTACTCAAATATTACTACCACTATCCACAAGAGACCTGCCCTTTAGCTTTAGGTGAAGGAACGGGTCAGTTACCTGAACCCTGAAGCTGCTGAGATTATTATACTGCCTCATAGTAAACTGGTTTGCTATTAGTTTAGTGCCCCTTCATCTTCTCTTTGACTCTAAGTGTGACCTTTTCATTTTTCCCTTTGATTTTATTCATAGTTCTTTTCTTTTTCCATTTCACTGTTTTAAACTTAGAGTTCCTTCTAGGACTGGAACATAATTTTTATTTTCTTGACTAGAGTGACCAAACAGGCCACAGTTTTTTACTGGATAAGATCTATCTTTGTCAGTTCTATAGGGTTAATTCCAGGCTTTACATAAGTAGTCCTCCTCACTTTATTATCAGAGTCTCCATGCTTGAGGTCAGATGCAGACTGGGTATGAGGGAATGACACTCACGCCTGCTGACTGTAAGAAGCAGACGCATGCCCATCAGAGCACTGACTGGAACAGCTCATCTGGGATCATCCCACGATTCTCAGCCAATCAGCCATTTATTTTTTTTAATTCCTCCCCCCAGCCCCATTATTCATCAGATTCCTGTACTTTAAAAGTTTTGTGGCTCCTAATTTTTATACTGATTCCAAACCAGTCCCAATTCTAATGCAATCAATCTGTTTTATATTCACAACCACAGGGTAATGTTACATTCTCACCACTGCCAGGAGATGTCAGCAGCTCTGTCTCCATCACTTTAACACAAATCATACTTTTTTTCTCAATCTTCTCCATGCCTGCCAACATTAGCTTTTCTGAGGCTCTTCATAATGTCCTTATGCTGTTTCCACGCTGCAGCAGGCAGGCAAGCACAAAGCATAATACAGGCATCTTCTGGAAACCTGACTTGCTCTCTTAACTTGAAGCCTTCTTGGAGACAGCTCGTTCAGGCACTCTGGTGTGGTAAAATGGTACCAAATGTACAGATGTGGACATCTGAGGGCCCTGAGAGGTGCACTTAAGTGTGCCTATGTTTATGCTTGCTGGGTCTCTACTGTACAACCAGTCAGGCTTAAAAACACAGTGTAGGTTTAATGGTCATTACATATAGATTCCCTGTCACCAAAGCAGAGTTACGCCTCTTCGGCTCACTGCAATCATCTTTTCTCACAATCACAACAGCATCTGTGGGGATGGAGTACTTACAGAAATCCTGCTTCACACTTTCCCACTGTGTTTTCTAGGCTGAAGCTCATCTTGAAAGCTGTAAATTCCTCTGCCTCATCTTTTATATCTTACAAGAGAATAATTAACTTTGTCAGTCCTTATCCTTGGTGCAGGCTGTACTGCAGCCTGAGGCTTCCAGGTACCTTTCAGAGAGAGAGGGCAGTGCTGACTGCAGCAGTTAAAGCATTAAGCAAGACACCCTGGGAACCTCAGCTGTATTTTTTACTCTGTCACAGTCTTGCTGAAGGACTGTGGCCAACTCCTGGGGCCTATTTCTGCTTTGGTTTCACCATTTTTTCACACAAAGATAGGCTCACAACATCACAGAATTGTTTAGGTTGGAAAAGACTTTTAAGATCGCCAAGTCCACCACTAAACCATGTCCCTAAGGGCCACATCTACACGTCTTTTAAATACCTCCAGGGATGGTGACTGGTGAATGATTTCCCTGGGCAGCTTGTTCCAATGCCTGACAACCCTTTCAGTAAAGAAATTTTTCCTAATATCCAATCTACACCTCCCCTGGTGCAACGTGAGGCCATTTCCTCTTGTCCTACTGCTTGTTACTTGGGAAAAGAGACCGACACCACCTCACTACAACCTCCTTTTCAGGTAGTTGTAGAGAGCGATAAGGTCTCCCCTCAGCCTCCTCTTCTCCAGAATAAACAACCTCAGTTCCTTCAGCCACTCCTCACAAGACTTCTGCTTTAGACCCCTCACCAGCTTCGTTGCCCTTCTCTGGACACGCTCCAGCACCTCAATGTCTTTCCTGTAGGGAGGGGCCCAAAACCGAACACAGGACTCAAGGTGCGGCCTCACCAGTGCCAAGTACAGGGGGATGATCACTTCCCTGCTCCTGCCAGCCACACTATTTCTGGTACAAGCCAGGATGCTATTGGCCTTCTTGGCCACCTGGGCACACTGCTGGCTCATATTTTAGCTGACTGTCAACCAGCATCCCCAGGTCCTTTTCCACCGGGCAGTTTTCCAGCCACTCTTCCCCAAGCCTGTAGTGTTGCATGGCGTTGTTGTGACCGGAGTGCAGGACCCAGTGCTTGGCCTTGTTGAACCTCATACAATTGGCCTCGGCCCAACGATCCAGCCTGTCCAGATCCCTCTGTAGAGCCTTCCTTCCCTCGAGCAGATCAACCTTCCCTCCCAACTTGGTGTCATCTGCAAACTTACTGAGGGTGCACTCAATCCCCTCGTCCAGATCATTGATAAAGATTATTAAAGAGAACTGGTCCCAGTACTGAGCCCTGGGGAACACCATGTGTGACCGGCCACCAATTGGATTTAACTCCATTCACCACCACCCTTTGGGCCTGGCCATCCTGCCAGTTTTTTACCCAGTGAAGAGTACACCCATCCAAGCCATGAGCAGCCAGTTTTTCCAGGAGGATGCTGTGGGAAACAGTGTTAAAGGCTTTACTAAATTCTAAGTAGACAACATCCACAACCTTTCCCTCATCCACTAAGCAGGTCACCTTGTCATAGAAGGAGATCAGATTAGTCAAGCAGGACCTGTCTTTCGTAAACCCATGCTGACTGGGCCTGATCACCTGGTTGTTCTGTACATGCTATGGCATATTGCGATGGCACTCAGGATGATAACTTTCCCTGGCACTGAGGTCAGACTGACAGGCCTATAGTTCCTCAGATCCTCCTTCTGGCCCTTCTTGTAGATGGGCATCACATCTGCTAACTTCCAGTCAACTGGGACCTCCCTGGTTAGCCAGGACTGATGATAAATGATTGAAAGTGGCTTTATGAGCACTTTCGCCAGTTCCCTCAGTACCCTTGGGTAGATCCCATCTGGCCCCAGAGACTTGTGTGTGTCTAAGTGGTGTAGCAGGTTGCTAACCATCTCCCCTTGGATTATGGGGGCTTCATCCTGCTCCCGGTCCCCGTCTTCCAGCTCAGGGGGCTAGGTACCCTGAGAACAACTGGTCTTACTATCATTTCCTCATCCTTTGTCACTATGTTTCCCCCGGCATCCAATAAACGATGGAGATTCTCCTTATGCCTGCTTTTGTTGCTAATGTATTTATAGAAACTTTTTTTATTGTCTGTTACAGCAGTAGGCAGATTAAGTTACAGTTGGGCTTTGGCCCTTCCAGTTTTCCCCCTACATAACCTCACGACATCCTTGTAGTCCTCCTGAGTTGCCTGCCACTTCTTCCAAAGGTCATAAACTCTCCTTTTTTTCCTGAGTTCCAGCCAAAGCTCTCTGTTCAGCCAGGCCGGTCTTCTTCCCTGCCAGCTCTTCTTTCAGCACATGGGGACAGCCTGCTCCTGCACCTTTAAGATTTCCTTCTTGAAGAATGCCCAGCCTTCCTGGACTCCTTTGCTCTTCAGGACTGTCTCCCAAGGGACTCTGTCAACCAGTCTCTGAAACAGGCCAAAGTCTTCCCTCTGGAACTCCAAGGTAGCAGTTCTGCTGAGCCCCCTTCTTACTCCTCCAAGAATTGAAAACTATCATTTCATGATCGCTATGCCCAAGATGGCCTCCAATCATCACATCACCCACAAATCCTTCTCTGTTCACAAACAACAGGCCCAGCGGGGCACCTTCACTAGCTGGCTCACTCACCAGCTGTGTCAGGAAGTTATCTTCCACACACTCCAGGAATCTATCGTAGACTGTTTCCTCTCTGCTATACTGTATTTCCAGCAGACATCTGGTAAGTTGAAGTCACCCATGAGAACAAGAGCTAGCGATTGTGAGGCTTCTCCCAGCTGCTTACAGAATATTTCATCTGCCTCTTCACCCTGGTTGGGTGGTCTATAACAGACTCCCACTGTGATATCTGCCTTCTTGGCCTTCCCCTTGATTCTTACCCATAAACACTCAATGCTATCATCACCATCATTAAGATCCAGACAATCAAAACACTCCCTAACATACAAGGCTACCCCACCACCTCTCCTATCTGACCTATCCCTTCTGAAGAGTTTATAGCCATCCATTGCAGCACTCCACTTGTGTGAGTCATCCCACCATGTTACCATGATAGCAACTATGTCAGTTTTCCTGCTGCACAATGGCTTCTAGCTCCTCCTGTTTGTTGCCCATGCTGCATGCATTGGTGTAGATGCACTTCAGTTGGGCTATTGATCCTGCCACCTTTTTGGGGGGAGGAGCCCTAGTTCCTACGTGACCATTCTCAGGCACTTCTGTGGTTTCTAACACATCAATAACCCTCATGTCTTTGCTGCTGCATGGATCTCCATTCCCCTACCTCCACTGAGACAGCAGACCGAAGGACCTCACTAGCACATTGTCCCTCAAATACTGGCATGCTGCCCCCAGACTTATCTCTAGTGAGCCTGGTTTTATCCCTTTCCCCCTTCAAATATAGTTTAAAGCTCTTTCGGTGAGCCCTGCTAACTCCTGTGCAAAGATCCTTTTCCCTCTTTGAGACAGGTGTACCCCATCTGTTGCCAGCAGGCCTGGTGTCATGTAAACCAACCCATGATCAAAAACCCCCAAATTCTGTCAGTGAAGCCAGGCTTGGAGCCAGGCTTTGATCCGCTGGCTCTTCCTGCTTCTTCCCTCATCATTCCCTGCAACAGGAAGGATAGAGGAGAACACTACTTTTGCTCCTGATCCCTGATGATATTGGCTTCCTTTATAAAATGCTTTCAGGCCTACTAAAGAAAAAAATCCTTCAAGAGAAAAGCTATTATTGCTTGGCTGATGCAGCCCTTGCTATTTTCTCATCACAATCACTGGAACAGGAATGTTATATAGGTACAGTGCCTGTGAGCTCACATACCTGATAGAGGAGGTTCCTCCTAAGCCTGGGAGTGAAGATCTCAGAGCCCTCCCAGAGCCTCTGGCATTTGCACCAGAACTGCAGTGGGTCTGCCAATACTGCAAATTTTTCAAATTTCAGCTTTCCGAAAACTTTCTAGTCCAAGTATTTTTTTTTTTTTTTGCAAGGGGAAAAAAGGAGAGAACATGAAAGTTGGATAATTTTCATGTTGTACCATCTGTGATTTCTGTTTCTGCTCCGGTTACAATAGTAAACTTCTCCCATTATGCCACCCAAAAACACTGGAAAGTGTCCATTCTAATTGTTTTCTCTAGGCTATGTTGAGTGAATGTTCACCTCCCTGAGGATGAAGTGTACTGATGTAAATTTACTGTGATAGAGCCACACTGCTGCTGACTGTTGCAGAACTACCACTGAGTAGTAAATGCTTCACTGCTCTGTTACCCGGGGGGCTGAGCATTAACTACACTATTGAACAGCAAATGCTTATCATCCCCTATAATTCAAACTATATAAATCACCGAAGAGAGACAATGTGCCTGCAGGGAACTCACATGGTCTATAAAAATGTAAAAATCTGAACTATATTTAGCTGACAGAGCTATACCTAAAAAAAAAAAGTATTCAAAAGATAATCTTAGACATTAAACTCATCTTCATTTCAATCTACTGAAGCTTTGGTGTTTAATCTTGTCTGGAAAATTTTTTATCTTTAACAATATTTTTAAAAAAAATAGGATTAAGAAATAAAAGCTATTACTCTTTACATTTTCTCTCCTCCAACCATACATAGCATATAGAATGACCTCTTTTAAGCCCATCCTTAGAATGAAGCAGAACACCAGTATTTTTTCTTCACTGAGCAAAAGCATCTCTACTTTGCTTAAAAAAAACTCTGATAGAAGGTTTAAAATATCCTGGTTGTAAAACATGTATCCACTGAAAGTAGAAGACACAGTTCCCTTCTGTTTGAAGACATAGTTCTTCAAATATAGGGCTTATGCAAGGTTCACTGCACTGAAAGAAGAAAAGCAAGTTAAGACATTCCTCCAAGGAACTGTACTGTGACTGAGGACATAAACTTTCATTCCTGGATAAGCAAAAACTTAACCTGAAGTGGACACAAGTAGTTCCATTACTGTCAATGAATTACTTATGTCTGTGAAGTTAAATATACATAAGCATTTGAAGCGTCGGAGGGAGGACTTTATGATAAGCTGGTGCTGCATATTCCTTAATGTATACATAACATCTGTTTTTTTAGCCTCAACCATGCAATAACCTCTGGATGGGCCTCACTAGCCCTCCCGTAATTATCATGAACTGATTATGCAATTTACTGCAGAGCTGAGGCCTTCAATACTGTTCTGCATTAGAAAACAAAACCATCCCCAAATGTCTATCAGTAGAGAAATAAAACATGGTAACATTTAATACACAAATGCAATTACACAAAAAGACAAAGAACAAAACCAGATGAGAAAAGCCTCAGGGGAGAACTGGTATGGGACTTTCTGAGTCCTCCATGTAGCATTCAGAGAGCTGATGAAAGAGATGTTTGAGAGCAGGGCTGGAAAATGATCACAAGCAATCAATGTTTGAAAGGGGTCAGAATAAAATCGAGTAAGAATACTAAAACTTTTGTTATTAATCCATGGACAGCTTAGTAGTTTACCACTAACTTCTATCCTTCATGAAGATGATGTTCTAGTGAAACAAAGAAGATTTTGGTTTTTTTAATCTCATAAACAATGAAGTCATCAATGATTTATGTTTGATTTTTTTTCCCTACACAGAGAAAATACCTGTAAATGATTAGCATGGCTTTCCTACCATAGTTTGTGAGCCTGAACTAACCAACAGTAATGAGGGATTTTAAATGGAAATATAATTAAGCAATGTAAATATGTTTGAAACACTAGAAGAAAAACTTGAGGTATGGTTTAAATACTGGACAATCAGAAAAGAGTTCTCCTGGCACCGAAAGCAATGTATGTGTAAGATATACTTTGTAAGAATATAGAAAATAATGCCAACATACTTCGGATGCACTATCAGGGCACCTCCTTATCAGGAGTGGAGATAAGAGTCTTTCCCTATATATCCATAATGTGGCTTGAAGGTGCTGCTTTGAGTTGTCTCCAGATAAAAAGCAGATAATTAAACAAAATTGAGGAAGCTCAGAGAAAACCAATAAAACCTCTAAAAGTCTGATCTTCTAAAGTTTCATACAGTCAGTGGCTTTATCTTCTATGGGCTATTATATATTCATCAGGATGTCAACACTGAGAAGAGAGCAGAATATACTAAGAAATTGTAGCAAAAAATGCTTAATTTGGGATTAATGGCAGAAGATTAATGGATTAATATGATACAGCAGTAGCTTAGTATGCTGGCAAAACGAACACTTACAAGTAATCCTCCAAAATGTACGCCAGTTGCAGAATTCCAGATGAATTTAAGATGTTAGTCCCGCAGGACTACTCAAGTGAAAATGAGCTCATGCTTCAGTGTTTTCAGATCAGAGCCACATGCTGTAAACTAGCACGTTTGCAGTATTAGTACCTTCCAGTAAATTTCTTAAGAGTATTATTGAATCTGATTTCCGGTGCCCAGTCAGCAAACTTCTGTCATTTCCCTTTGGAGATAACTCTGCAACCTGGATGAGCCCTACATGATATTATTCTGTGTATTGGGTTTGTGTGGCAAGGCTTTGGTAGTGGGGGGGTGGTTTACAGGGGTGGCTTCTGACGAGAAGCTGCTAGAAGCTTCCCGTATGTCTCACACAGCCAATACCAGTTGGCTCTAAGATGGACCTGCCGCCAGCCAAGGCCAAGCCAATCAACGATAGTGGTAGTGCCTCTGTGATAACATATTTAAGAAAGGAAAAAAAGTTGCAGGGATACAGAAATGGCAGCCAGAGAGAGGAGTGAGAACATGTGAGAGAAACAACCCTGCAGACACCAAGGTCAGTGAAGAAGGAGGGGGACGAGGCGCTCCAGGCACCAGGGCAGAGATTCCCCTGCAGCCTGTGCGGAGGACCATGGTGAGGCAGGCTGTCCCCCTGCAGCCCATGGAGGTCCACGGTGGAGCAGATAATGCACCTGCAGCCTGGGGAGGACCCCATGTCAGAGCAGGTGGGTGCCCAAAGAAGGCTGTGACCCTGTGGGAAGCCCACGCTGGAGCAGGCTCCTGGCAGGACCTGCAGATCTGTGGAGAGAGGAGCCCATGCTGGAGCAGGTTTTCTGGCAGGACTTGTGACCCCGCGGGGGACCCACGCTGGAGCAGTTTGCTCCTGAAGGACTGCATGCCGTGGAAGGGACCCACACTGGAGCAGTTCGTGGAGGACTGTCTGCTGTGGGAAGGACCCCACACTGGAGCAGGGGAAGAGTGTGATGAGTCCTGCCCCTGAGGAGGATGAAGCGGCAGAAACAATGTGTGATGAACTGACCGTAACCCCCATTCCCCAGCCCCTTGTGCCGCTGGGGGTGGTAGGTAGAGAATCCAGGCGTGAAGTTGTGCCCGGGAAGAAGGGAGGGGTGGAGGGAAGTTGTTTTGAGATTTGGGTTTATTTCTCATTACCCTACCCTGATTTGATTGGTAATAAATGAAACTAATTTCCCCAAGTTGAGTCTGTTTTGCCTGTGACGGTAATTGGTTGAGTGTCCTTATCTCCCTGTCCTTATCTGGACCTGCAAGCCCTTTGTTATATTTTCTTTCCCCTGTCCAGCTGGGGGGTGGGAGTGATAGAATGGTTTTGGTGGGCACCTGGCACCCAGCCAGGGTCAACCCACCACATTCTTCTACTAAGCTGAAAGTATCTTCCTCATTTGAATAAACATTGGACATTCATAACTTTAGGTACCTGGAAAAAATCTGGTGATTAATAAGCTCATTGATTTTAAAAAATTTCTGCTGATGCTACTCATTAGTTGGTGCAAACTGCTGCATTGACACCAACAGAACTGGAAGGGCGACATTTCACACCAATGAGGAGCTGCTGGGTAGCCTACAGTGTTAAGCCCATGTGTGAATGCTGGCATAAGCGTGGCTCAGGTGTAAGAAGTCCCTTCCTCTCCTGACATATCATGAAGTCTTATGCCTTATAATGAGACCTTTTAGTTTATTTTGCTCCTAAACTTTTTTAGCTTCCCCTTGACAAAAAAAAAAAAAAAAAAAATCTGTGAGTGAAAAAAATAGACCTCTTAAAAATTAATCTCAATTGCATTATATTTGAGACCCACTATTACACTCCATGCTCATTATGTTCAACCTAAAAAGAATATTAAAAATCTCATTATTTTGTTGCTGGCTTTTCTACTTAATTATTACCGCAACAGGCAGGTAATCATTATGCTGATTACTCAAGACTGAGATGTAAATAGCTCACACAGGGGTTAATAATCAGATAATAACAGTAAGCACTGGTTCTGTATAATTAAGTCAAATGACATGATTTATAGTGGTGCAAATCTACCTCCAGAATGAAACATTTTATATATTACTGTCTTTCCAAACAGGCCTCACTATCCTCCCAGCATCAGTATGCACAGTTCATTCTACCTGTGTATTTGTTACAGCTGTGGTTGCCAGTGACGTTAGGTTGGGACAATCTCCAGCAGCATGTTTCAGGTGATAAGCTGGAAAGCCTTGAGGAAAGAAAATCAGAGATCAATAGTCACTATAGGGGAGGGTCTTTATCCCTCTCCAGCATAGTGTCTGGGGGAATATGAGGAGTATAATAATTTACCTGACACCTTTGGTACTGCCAGGGTACTAAGTATCTATGAGTTGGATGGTCAATATTCCTGGAGATATATTATTAAATGAAGTTGCATCCAGATTCTAATGCATACTTGCACTAGTGTCAGCCTTCCACCTGGCACTGAGATCAAAAATTCACTTGCATAGCACAGCACCTCAGCAATGAACGTCAGAAATTGTCCATCAGGACCTATGCCTCATGAGCTAAGTTTTTTTAGCAGTTTTACAAACTTCTCTCCTTTTTCCACTGTGCATTTTGCACTGTTTCCCCTTATTTTATTAACGTCAGCCTGATTGAAAGGGACAAGTGGAAAAGCAAGCATTCTGCAGGGTAAATGGGAAGAGAAAGGGACAGTAGCTTTTCTTAAAATGTCACTGCTCATAAGGAGCTTGTGACAGCCCAGTATTATATAAGCCTGGCTTTTGAAAAGGTGTTGTTAAATATACACTGATTTCTCTCATATTTTTGGCCTGCTATTTTAATCACCTCCACACTGAGTTTTTAAAAGTATTTTGAACTGCTACTTGTTACAATTCTTTGTCATGTTTTCTAGCCACTGGAGCAATGTTGTCCTGAATCAAGACAAAGTAGGAACATTATGGCTGTCAAACGAAGTTACTGGTATCTGACAGAACCAGTTATTGCTTTAGCAAAAAACTTCAAAGCGCTCTGTGCGCAATCTGACTCATTACAATAACCCGTTGTGATGGGATTTGAGGTGCATGTGTGCATATGTTGTTACAGTGCCTTTTAGTTTATCTGCACATACACTTTGACTGGATTATCCCTTGGGGTCAGCGCTCATATGTTCTGACCCCAGGTGCAACTGTCATCAGAGACATTACATTTAATGTGAATGTGGTTGTGGCATTAAACCAACCAGTAGGTTTATTCCAGATTTTATGTGAGAATCCGATACTGAATATATTTACAGACACATAAAATACAATTAATAGAGACATATATTGCTTTTGATGTATTCAGTCTAAAAATTATACAGAGGATCTACATAATAGCTTTTTTGAGGATGTCTTCTCTATACACATTTGTAGCTAGTCAAGACTGTTTAGAAATTTTAAGACTACTAAGAATTAATATAAACACAAATATATGAAGTGTCATTAAAGTAAGTTATGCCTCACTATAAAGTTTCAAAGGAAAATAGTTTTCAAATTTTTTTCCCCTATAATGTATCTAAAATTTAACTGATCCATATGGAAGTCAGTAGATAAGCATCTTAGGAATCTTCCTACTTTAAATGGATGTCAGCTAAGAGTAGGTGATTATTTTTCAGTAAATGTTTAGTATAATCAGCCATTTAACACCTTCCTTAACATCAATGTGCTTAGATAGCATTTTCAAGCAGTCCTCAGTGCTGCATCTCTCTGGAATCAAGCTCTTGGGCTGTTCTGGGCTTCTCTGATCTCCTACTACAGGAGAAATACATAGGGAGAGTTAAGGCTAGGGTTTCCTTAGTACAAACCCAAAAGGGCGAGAGGAAGAATGGATTCTAGACTGAGGACATATGAAGTCTCTGTCCTTGCCTGCATTGCTGTGGTATTGAAAGTTTTCTCCGTCCCTTTGAAAACTCCGCTAATTCTCATGTTTGGGTTAGGGCTTGGATCTGTAAGTCGGGAGGAGAAGACATGCAGTGAGGCTTCTTCTTTGAGTTGTTAGTCAGGGAAAGATGAGGGCTGACCTCCATGAAACTCACCTCCTTCTTTGCAACTGCCTCCCATCAACCTGGGGTTGGGGCAGGGCTTGATAATGCATGAAAAGCCAATCCACATTTCCAGAAAGGAGAGTTTACGGCTGTGACAAAATGGTAGCAGAGAGGTGTGTCTCTTCCCAGGCAACATTGCTACTCCCATGCCAAAAATATGTGGTGATGCCTAAGATTACAGTTACAGATGGTGGTAAGCAATTCAGGAAACACCAGTGTTTCTGGACTGCCTGGCAATGGTGAGGCAGGGATTTTCAGCTACACTGTATGGCTGCAGCACCTTATCTTGCTTTTTGGAAGAGTTTGGTGTTGCTGCTTCAGGCCGAACATATGGCCAGGCTGGGCCTTGGGCAAGGCTCAGGGCTGAGCAGCCCAGGATGAGGTGGCCATTTCTCTGGGGTGGGTTTAGGAGAGACAATAAAGGAAAGCTTAGGAACTCACAGGTTTCACAGCACTGCCTCCAGTCTTTTTTCAGGTGTGGTAAGTGCTCATTTTTTGAGCTGAAATATTTATTAAGGTTTAGATTTAAGGTGGTTTAAGGCTGGGGAGAGATGGCAATGTTACTTCAGTAGTGCGCTCTCTCTGTGTTTTCAGGCTGGGAAATTCAGAGAATGAGACAACTCCAGCAATAAGTACTGACAATGCTCTTGGGCTTTTCATTCCTGTGCTTCCTGTTCATCATTTACCTTCTCCAACACTGACAGAAGCCCTGTTCTAATTGTAAATCTAAATCAGCTGAATATCGATCCCTGAGAGGTCTGATTATATTTGTCCAAAATAACAGAGATGAGTAGCTAACTCTAAAGACAACTCTAAATTTCCCCATCTACCAATTTAGATCTCAGATTAATGAGCTCTTAAGTAATTGGATTAGCCGTAAATAGGGTTGTTTGCAAAGACAAGAATACATTAATCTGTAACGGTCATATGGCTAGTATCACTGAGAAATATTACAATATTTATATCCCAGTTTTGAGGATCGATTGGTTTTAGTCAGATTGCATCTGTTCCTTTTAAAGATATTCAAACTAAAGAGTGCCCGGGAGGTTTCTTCCATGTAGTCCACAATACAGAGCAAATACTTAGGTTCAAGGCAGAAAAGATTTAAAGTAGTCATGCTATTGACATTAGTTTCTTTAAAGGGAATTGGGATAGAGTATATCTCCTATGAAGAGTTGCAAAAAACAGTATTGATTTCTTGATGTTTGCTTCAGGAAGGAAGAAAAGACTTTCCTGGTGTTGGAGGTCCAAAGGATTATTAGAGACAAGGGAAAAAAAACCCAGGATGTGCTTGTTCAGTAGCTGTCTGATAAGAGATAAAATGTTCTCTCCAACCTGGGTGCACCTTAGAGATATGTAGGGACCTCTGCATTGTATCCCATTATATGACAGTGGCCTTTCTTTTCTCAGCTCTTACAGGAACTCTTTTTGTACCATGCTGAGGAATAACTGATTTATTTTGGGACTTCTCTTCTGCCTTGTCTGACTAAACCTAATATCCCAATGGTCTTTGGGAAGTATAAACTATAGTAAACCTAAAAAGGGTGTGATTTTACAACCTATCTTGCCTGAGCTTGTCATGGGAATATAGGAAACATCAGCACTGTAACACCGTGAATTGAAATTGTTCACTCCCTGGTTGCTTAGCTTTGTACATGTTCTTCACTCTGACTGTCTTGTCTCTTCCTGAGCTCCTCCATCAGGTTGTTAGAGAATGAAAATTGAAGTGGTTTTCTAAGCTGTTAAATTAGAAATAAACTGCAAAGTATACTGCTGTCTTCAGCAGATTTCTGGAGGAATTAAACTGCATTATTGCTGTCCTTATTTAATCTATGCAAACAAAAACCCCTTAGCATAAAATGCAATTAAAATAGGAGAAATTATTCCATGAATCTTAACCTAAATCCAATCCTGCTCTGTCCTAGAAAAAGCCCAGAATAATTTACAGCTTAAAGTTTCACATTAAACTTTTCAGGTTTTGAGTTGGCATCACAGGGGAAACAGTACAGCATGAAAACAGTCAAGAAATCCAATGAAAAAGAACTGAGGTACTAAAACGGGCCAGATTTAAAAAATGTCAGAGGAAAGAACTGATAGCTAAATCTGAGCAAACCCCTCATCATGAATAATTTCATTATTTCTATCTAATTTTCCCTATTTATAAACTGTGCATGAACTGACTGGGAAATTCTCAAATGTAATCCTTATTTAAAATATATATGAATGAATTTCTGCAAAGTCCATAAGTCCATACACATTATGAACTACAAGGGAATTTTCATCAGAAAGCTCTGGGTGAGGCAGTTAGATCAATGGACAACTTCAATAAGACTACTTAGATTATATGAAAAATAAACAATTTAAATTGCAAGAATTTTAAAATTTCCAAATCAAAATACCTGCACATTCAATATTGTTTGGAATATTTGAAATAGAATTTAAACACATCTTGAATTATTACAGAACAGAAATGGACTAGATGAAGGAAAGTATTAAACTCATATTGAAAAGTGGAAAATTCTGCCAAAAGGATAATCTAACTAATATAGCGCAAATGTCTTTAGTCAAATACTTTAAATTCTGGAAAATGGAGTTTTGGGTTGATCAAAAGTTATGAGTTTTCAATAGACTTCTGTGACTAATTCTACCAAAAAACTAGGGAAAGGGGTTATCTAAGCAATTCAGTATCTATCTAAAACCAATCAAAAAACAAATAAAAAAATTAAGTAAGGAAAGTAAATACAAAATAAAGAAATGCCAAAGTAACACAAAGATCCTTTTCAACTGAGTCAACTCTGTTCACCTTCACTTTGCAGGCAAAATGAACACACACTCAGTTTGAGATAACATATTACTTTTATGATTAGCTGCCTCCAAATATAATTATTAGTAGGAGGTAACATTACAATTCTGCCATACATATAACAACAAAATACGTATTTGTTAGCTACACATAGTACTGTAACAAAACCAGGGAGGGTCAACAAATTGTAAGTTAATGAGAGGATGACACCACTTACTTGCTTAAGCCAGACACCCCTGAAGGAGGATTGAACCAGGATGGAAGTCGCTGTATTCTTTTGTTTCATCTCAAATCTTCTTTCAAATCTTGTCTCATCTCAAAACTTCTCTTCACCAGTTCTTCCCCCAAAAACACCCTAAAGAACTTTCAGACAGAGCCACAACAAAACTTTGTAAACTGCTTTCTAGCATAAGTTAGGACATGACTGAGATTTCAATAAAATTTATGAAATGAAATTTGCAAAAGCAGTATTACAAGGGTAAAATTTTTTTTTTTTTTTTTAAAAAGATTTTGCAGTCATGTTTGATTGCAAGACTTGCAAACTCTGTGGAAATAAATTCTGTTAAGCAAATACCCAAACACTATCAGCTATTTTTGTTCTCTCTTGGTCATTCTTACTATCTGCTTCTGCTTGATAGAATTGTACTAGCATAACAGTTATTGTAGGATAACAGCCACAAGCTGAAGCATCAATATCCACCTTAATAAATTATAGTTATAAAAGAGTTTTGGAAAAGAATGCTCCTAAAATAAATTTGCTAATGTAATTTA
>VYZV01038441.1:629-27433 GCA_013401275.1 Pandion haliaetus | reverse complement strand
GTTTCTACTACAGATGTATTCTGTATTGGTACATTGCTGCCTACAGCTACAACTGAGAAAAGCTTTCACTGGCAGACAGTCCTTTGATGTAATTCCACTGAGTGGGAAAGTGCCCTTATGCAGGCCCCGATACACCCATGCAATCCCATCAACTGTACAGCCTCTTCTTCCACCCTTCTACTGTTCTTCCCACATGAAGAGAGGCATACAGGCAAGCGAGGGGCTTGTCTGGAATATCCTAGCTTTACTTTCATCCTTTGTTTTAAGCTTCTCACAGCTGGAATAGTGGGGTATGCTGAACAGCTTTTATAAAAGGGAGAAGGAATAGTAGAAGGGATTGGGAGCAGGAGCAGGGAGGCTATCTCATGGTAAAGGATCTGATTCAGAGTCTTGAAAAGCTTTGATATATGAGCACGTATGGCATTCACAGCCTGCTATATTGATGAATATTTGAACTGTGTATTTAAGGTGCCTTCAATTTTCACCTATAATGGCATGCAAGTGTAATTTAAACTGTTGAATTAATACTCTCTGCTCCCGATACTTGTAATAGTAATCGTACTGTAACTGTAAACATCTTGCTATGCATTCTTTCAAATTTTCAGTATAAAGTTGATTTAAAAAAAAAGAAAAATTTATCATGTACTATAGCTATCTGTAGTCTAGAATCTTTATCAGTGTAGAGCTTAAGAAAAGGTTATTTTTCGTACAAAACATGCTGGTTTCAGTTTTGCCTCTGTCACTTTTAGATAACTGTAGTACTATAGCTATCTGTAGTCTAGAATCTTTATCAGTGCAGAGCTTAAGAAAAGGTTATTTTTCGTACAAAACATGCTGGTTTCAGTTTTGCCTCTGTCACTTTTAGATAACTGTAGCATATGTTAACAAATATGAAAGTACTTCTGAAATAAATCATCCCATTCAACTTTTTTAAGCATTTAAAGTATGATTACAAATGTCCAGTTTATGACATAAATAAGAGAGTGATTGAGCAGACGTAGAAGCTCTTTGATGAGAGTATTTTCATGAATTTTAAAACAGATTCCCTCCACCCCTTTTTTCTTACAACTTTTGTCTTTCTATTCGATTCAGCTTCTATACGGGACACCAGAATGTGTCGGAAACCTTTAAGTTCTTTCAATGAGTATCAGGCATGTTAATGCAAATACATTACAAGTAATCCCTCCATAAGGAGAGACAGTAACATAGCCCACATGACATCAGTAAAGTGTTTACAAGATATTAATATGCCCACTGTGACAAGATGTATTTAATGGGAAGCAACAAGGAATTTGTTTTATTAGTTTTCCTCCACCCTCAAGTAATAAATCTTAAAAGCTTCAATATTGATTCAATGAAATGAATGGCTGAATCGTTCTGGAGAGGCTCTGACAAGTGGACAAATGCTTCCATGGTTACATTGTGCTATGCAGTGTGGTTACTGAGCTTTGTTGGTTTCCTCCCTCTGCCATTGAAGTAAAATAACAAACCACAGGGAAGCACCACACATGGTGGGCATAAACTGGAAACAACTTTAAAAGATCAAGTTAGCTGATCTTACACAGATTTTAAGCAACATGGGTTATACTGTATACCCTAAACACGCATTTCAGTACTTTCTCCTTCATACATGATTTTCCCATGGAACATTTTTATTTCTTGTCTGAAACACCTCTTGCTTTTGATTTGCAATGCCATAACTTAAAAGGCTATATGAAAGTGTGTTTCATAGCAGTGTTACATGAGTTATGTTTTTCAAGGAATATTTTTATATTAAGTGATGTTACTGCATCAATGTAGGCTTCTGCAATACCTAGATAATGAATTACAAATCACGTATAGAACTTTTATGTGCAGTTGTTTTAGGATGCTTTGCAGTATAACATAATTAAGTGGTTTGATTTTCCATCTCCTTGCATCCAATGTACTCAAATTTCAGGTGTGGCAGGGAAGAGGGAGATAATAAACAACTAACTTTGTAAATGTCACATTTAAAAAAATAATAAAAAGTAATGTCATACAGTTATTTCGTTAGCTTAAAAATGTTGCAGATCAAGCATTACATTAAGAGAAGGAAATCCTGAAGACCTTAGATTTCATTCGGGACAAAGTGTAAATGAAACTGAAAAGACGTGTCAAGAGTAGTTGCATCTTTTTCCCTTGCAGTCCAACTCTGAAAAGACCACGTGTTATCCTCTGTATTAGTAGCTGTAGGGTTTTTTTTTTCCTTCTATGTGCTTGAGAGTCCCCAGTATCACTGTCTCAGCATCAGAACTCTAAGATGTTGTAGTGCCCCTGTGCAGACACAGTTTTACAGCAAAGATCAATGCCATGGTTCCCCACAGCCAGGAAGATAAATTCATAAACATGGAGAATATTTACTTCTAAGACAGAAATTTTGGCTTTACAGCTTTCCATTCGAAGCTTACATTTATTGTGGGAACTTAATTTCACATTTACTCAAGTAATAACAATTTGATTTCAAGGGGGAAAAGTAAGGAACAAATGAGTAAACACTTTAATGTTTTCACGTAAAGAAGTTCAGAAAAGAGAAGAGTCAACTTTTAAGCTGAAAAACATAAGTTATTTGTGTTTTCAAGTAGTTTTTTCCCTCATTCAAAAAGAAGCAAACAAAATACCTGTCTGAATTGGGAAAGCAAGTGAAGTTGTGTGCAGCTGCTGGAACCCTTTTGCTTTTATCTTTATTAGACTGAAATACTTTTCGAGGACTTTGAAATTAAGAGCAATCTAGATGCAAGAGATTACAGAGAGGTTTTAATATTTTTATCATGTTTACCTTCCGAAAAATGCCACTTTGCTAAGCATTCTTTTTGAGTTTACAGTCTAGTGCTTCATGCTCTGAAGTTGCATGTTTTGGTGGATGTTTTATGAGAAAATATGCAACAAATCGGAAGCTATCTACAGTGCCAGTGACAGGCCTCAAATGAAGAGCTGGACACACTTGATTGGAAGAAACAAGACTGCAACATATTTAGCAACAATAACTGCACAAGAGGAGCAGGCAGACAATTCTTGCCAAGTTCTCATTTTGCTCTTCCTCCATGTGACCTATAAGCCAATAAGCATCCACTGTGGTTTGAAAGGAGCCACTGAACATTGTAAGACCAAACCATCTTGCCAGAGATGGCATTCTTTCTGTGTCGTTATAATGGCACAAAATGACAGAAATTGTGTCAAAATTGCACACTGGAGCTTGATCAACCAAATCTGAGATGCAGTAAGTTGAAACAAAAAAAGTTTTCTCGTTAATTTGTTCAGTTTTTTTACACTTGAACGTATTTAAATTAACATTTTCTAAAAGTCATCTCAGTTTTTGTGAAAGTCTTGTCAAATGTGTAGCTAACTTCAGTAATAAAAAGGTTATGATTATACGAATAGCATTTCTGCTGTATTGTGGTAAAATATAGCAACACCCATGAGCAGATGCCAGGGAACATTTACTTTTTCCCTGATAATAAGAATACTTCAATTTTTTCAGTTAAAAGCTCTTTTTAAGTATTAACGTCAGCATGCTTTATTAGTATACAAGTAAGGAGCTGTACCATAAAAAAGTTAACCTTTGCCAAACTGATCACAGGAAGAATAAGCAAATTAACGTTTGTCCATCGAAAAAGAGAACAATCTGCTTGGAAGTTCTAATTTTTCAGTTTCTTAATCCTGGACAACTCTGAAAAATAGAGGATCAAAACCTGAATTTATATGCGTATATCTGCACATCAACCAGTCTGGCATAAACCACTGGGTCAGACGCATAGTACTAAAATGTTGTCATTCAGTCTTCTCAGATTATTAGTACTGTTTGTATTTGTCTACTTTGTGCTATTTCTTGCATGTGTTTGTTTATTCATCCAGAACCTATGCAGTAAAATCAAGATTTAAATATTAAAGCATTCCCAGCCCATCAAGAAGGGTGTGGAGCAGTTCAGGAAAGAGAGCAGCGCAAGTGGCTAGTGCTACTGAAGAGGCATCAGGTAACACCTGACAGTGCTTGTGCCTTTCTTTGGCATGGGGTAGCTGGATAGGAGCCTCCAGAGAGCGCAGCTAGATGGCAACAGGAAGGTGATCAGAAACCTCATTTCATGTTTTGAAGAACAGACCACACAAGCTTGATCGTAAGCTGCTGTTGGGGTAGTGGTCAAAAGCCTGGTAACACAGACTAGTCAGGCTCTGGGGTAAACAGACCTCTTTGGTGTGAGTCTTGCTCAGTTCTGCCGTCTTTGGAAACATGGCTTTTAGCATAGTTTCCTGAAGACTATGCTACTGAAGTCATGTTCTCTAGTTCTGGCTGCTGTTTCTTTCAACACTGCCAGTTGGATCTGCTCCCCAGTGTGAATCATATTGAGAAGTAATAAGAAAGAAGATGGGGAATGCATCCTAGATGTCAGCCAAGCAAACGATTAACTATACAGAATCAAATGCCAAACTACAGCCACACAGGGAAGAATGTAAGCGCTTGTGGTGGTCTATAATGTTCTTAAAAATGGTCTGTCTTGCAGAAACGCTCACCACCGTGGACCATTGTTCAAAGAAAATCCACTTAAAAAAAAACCCAAACAAATACCAAACTGAAGTGAATTTCTTGCAAGAAAATCTTCTGTATCCTGTTGATTATTCTGTGAAGAGAGGAGGAAGATGAGCTTCAGTATTCCGCCTATACCCTAGAACTAATCAGAACAGTGTCAGATGGATGTTACATATTTTCAAAGTGATGTGTCGTACTGGAAGTGATTCATTAATAAACAGGAAGGAAGTAAAAACTTGTGTCTGGTGTATTTTCATTTAGGATTGATCTTTGAAAGAGCTATGCACATGCTTAATGTTCCTCATTCTGAGTAGTTCAATCTGCTTCAGCTGAAGTACCAGAAAAGCTGATAGAGCAATGTGGAAATCAGTGCAGGACTGAAATTTCAAGATTCTCAGAATCTCGTTGTTTGCTGCTTACATCCAAATAAGTGCTTAGCCCAGAATTCTGAAGCTTGGATGCCACAGGTAAAAACAAACCTCAATTTTGGTGGCATTTATGGATATTCAGAAAAATTTATTATCAGCATTTATTTCTTATTTCTAATATTAGTAGGTTAAGATTGCAATATCTGTGATTCACAACCAAATGGCCTTCATACAACACAAAAATCTTCCTTAATAGAAACAAAAATGTAAACAAGAAAGGTTCCCTTCTGAAGCCCTTTGGATTTTTTTTCTTCTTGCTCCTTTAAGTCCTGCTTTCCTTCTCAGGGATTTGTTTCTTCTTCTAACTCCCTCTTCTCTGGCCTTTCCTTTCAGATGATGCCAATAAAGGGAAAAGGCAAGTTTTCAAAACAAACAAACAAACTGGGGGCCATTGATTCTTTTGCGGCTGCTTTCAATATTGGTTTATTCGCAGCAGAGCCATTTTTAACTTGCAAAGCTTTAATTAATTCAAAACAAAGGAAATCCAAACAAACAAAGAATTGAGGGGTGTACTTAGTACACCTTATTTACTGCTTTTATTGAAAAGCAAAGTTAAGGCTGACCTGGAGGCATAGTTCTGTGCAATGCCAGATCTATTCTAGGTTTAATACCAGGCCTGATTGTTTACCCCTGACATTTGTAAGGGCCCAGAGTTCTGTGTGGGCAGCATGCTGAGTTGTTAAAAGTGCATATGGAGTGTCCTATGTCAATCACCAACAACCTTCCAGCTGGTTGAGGACCACCATTGACAAAATCCCATGGGAGCTCTGTCTCATCCTTGTGTGTTAACTAGCAAAGCACAGGTCTCTGGAGTGGTATGATGAAAAACAGCAACTGGGAAATCCTCGGGGATCCAGACAAAACACGGAGTACTCTGTGTTGAGTGGCAGAGAGTAGCAAAAACTACAGCCATTTTGGGTCTGATTGCAGTTTTGTTGAACGACTCCATGAAAGTAGCCATGCGAATTAGTGAGCCCAAGTCTGAGTTCTCACTCTTCCTTTGTTTTCTAGCTCAGTAATTAGCAATGTTTAATGTGCTCAGGTCTGCTGTAATTGAGAACTGATGACTACTAAGGCAGCCCCTCTGATACTGAGCAGCTTCATAGCTATTGGTGGGAGCCAAACTTCCCACAGAAACTGGATGACAGAAGGACAACATGAAGTAATTTATATAAGCTGAAAAAAATTATAGAATAAAAGATAAAAACAAACTTACACCTCAAGTATCCTTTCCACCTGTTGATCCAGAGAAGAAAAACAATATGGCATCTAGGTTCTGAGGCTGAGATAGGAAAATAATAATGGTATGGTATTGAAAAGCATACTACTTATCTCTCATGCCCATACATTAATTTCTGTCTAATGCAAAATTTGGCAGCTCATAGTATGGGCCTTTGAAGGAGTGCTTTTTGCTCTCTTTTCAGTACAGAAAAAGTGGAGCTGCTGCATGGGAGTAATGCATAACAAAGTATTGATCAAAAAGTATATTCATAAATAAACCCAGGTGAACTACTGCAAGAAGTGATTGGACATATAACAAGGATTATCATACACATCTACCTGAATTCCTTTTAAGTGCACAGCATAGCTTTTTAGAAGAAAAAAGTACACTTGTGTTTTTTTAAAAAAGAGGTATTTTAATATAATGTTCGGTGGGTCATTCTGGTGGATTGTTTCCTTCACTCTTAAGAACTGGAGTTTATTGTGATTATTAATATCTACTTTGGCGTCTGCATATTAGATCGTCTATACCTTTATCTGTTACACCGCAGATTTTTATTTATCAACGTTCCTTTTCTCTGTAGCTGTATACAGAGTAAATCCAGAGATTCATCTTGCCTTACATTAACCTAACGTCATTATCCAAAAGTTAGGTGGTAGGCTAAGGTAGTCATTAGGACTCCCTGTTTAGTCAGAGGAGAGAAATAAGCACCTCTTACCTATTAAGAGGTAGTTCATCCCATCCTACTACGTGACTAGGTTAGACTGGATGGCTGAGGTTAGGTGGAATGCCTTCCACTTTGAAGCATAGCTTTTACTGTTATAATCAAAATACTTCTTGAGGTATTTAAGTCTTTTGATAAGTAATTTTCCAAACCTTTCATAATTCTCTAGCATCTTCTTTGCCTTTTCCTGTTTGTTTACATTATTCCCAAATTGCGATCACTATAGCTCAACACAGTGTTGATGTGGTGACCAGGCTAATGCCATCAGAAGGCATAGATTCTTCTAGATCCTGTCATTTTTTTGGTCCTAATGCTTCTGCGCTGTATTCCTTCCTTCTATATGCAAAGATTTTATTAGCCTTAGCAGAATTGGTGCTTCTTCTCTCTGGTTTCTATCACTGTGATTGCTTTTTCCATATACTCCAAATAAATTAAAAGCAAAGCAGAGGAAGCTCATTTGAAATGCATGACTTCTCAGCAAACTAGAGCAAAGGTAAAAATCATTCTGCTTTCATTCAGGGCAGAATCCTATTTTGTGCTTAACATTTCCCTCTGCCCTTTCTGTAAATGCGCTGTCTGTGAAATAAAGCTAATCTAGAATTAGGCTAGAGTTATATTTGGATTTGTTTCTAAATACTTATATGCTAATATGTATTAAAATAGGAATTTACAATAGATTCTGTGCATTCAATACTAATGAGCAATATGGGATTTTAAAAAATGCACCTGTCAAGTTCCATGTGAGATGCCTGTTGGTTGTTATATTGCTTTTTCACCCAGTTGTGTCAGAGACATGATTTTTCAAGCTACTTAGGAGTACTGTTTTGACAGAAGAGTCTGAGGATTTGGGACAAAAAATAATGACAGGATCCAGCAAGCTCAAAGTACCTGATATATGGTTGTGTACTGTTGTAGACTAGGAATGTACTGGGAGCTGGATTTCCATGGAGTTGGAATCGATGCTTTTTAAAAATCTGATAGGATGGTTTCCATTTGTACGAGAGATGCAGGGAGTGTGGGAGTGTTAATGGATCTAACTGGATTCAGCTACATGAAATTGTGCTGCTGCTGCTGCATTCGTTTGCAATAGGATTTCCACTTTTAAAGATCTAGTGTCTCTTTGACAGGTTCTGGAAATAGAGTGAAGACTGTGTAAATGGGACTAAGTGAAATTGCATCAAAATTCTGTCTCTTCTACGTTTGAGGGCTTATATGCATCAACATTTATTGGGTAAGTAGGAATTTTGATGCTTGTTTACCATTAAATGGGAGAATTGGGGAGTGTGGGAGTCCACACTGGCAAGATCTGAGTGCCACCTTTGTGTTTTTATATCTCTGCCGTTGCTCAGGATTTGCTTGGAATGATGGTGACCATAAAATGTGAATTTGATAATAGCTAGAGAAATTACTGAGTCCAGAACGCTTGATCTAGGATTGGAAATTGTTTCTCCCGGCCAAGCACTGAATAGCTGTGAATTAAGATGAGCAGCATGTCCTGGTGCAGCCGAGGACTTGAATCCAAAATTTGTCATAAACCAGTAAGAAAACCTGCCAGTTTTGCTGCCTCCAGTAATAAAACAGTGCAGTCCCAGCTCAGTGGAAGAACTGCCGAGGCAGTGACTGGAGGGGCTGGCTCTATCTCAACTACAGCAGCGCAGGGGCAATTGCTGGTGTTTGAAAAAATTTTGTCCTCTTCCATCCCACCCCCTTTTATCTCCACAGCAGTGGGAAGGCAGCAGGAGTCAGGAGAGGGAGGAGAGTGCTGGACGCTGCGCGGAGCAGAGGGAGGAGTAGGAGAGGGGAATGCATAATGCGTGAGTGACAGAGAGTGTGCAGGCGGCCGGCGGAGTCCAGAAGACACGGATGTCCATGTCCCCGGGTCTAGGTAGGTTTGTTGACTCCCTGAGGTGGGAGTTGCTTTGGAAGCATCCTGTATCAGCTGCAGAGATGTTCACTGTCCAGCTCGAGGGTTCTGCCAGCAGCACCTGTTGCAGCAGGGAGAGGGTTTAACCAGCGGCAGACAACGAGAGTGTGGCTCACCCGTGAGTGGCTGCTGGATAGAAAGAGGCTGCTAAGGTTTCTGTTGTTCCAGCAGCTCCTCTTTCTGCTCTGCAGAGCAGGGCAGGTGGAGACAACAGTCTTTCCAATGGAAAATCCTATTCTCAGGGGATCATAGCAGGATGAAACAGTCTGAAGTGTCCTCGCTGGCAATTTTTAACTCTCAAAAATGCACAAAACATTAATTTGACTGTTTAAATTAGGTGAAAATAAAAGAAGTTGAGGAGCTGCATATGCATTGTGTATTGCAGAGGAGAGAGTTAAAAGTAAGAATGAATTTTTCAAATCATCATCTGATAAGGAATGAATATTAAACATGTTAATAATTAAAATATAACATGTAAGTGATTACAATTGGAAATACTGCTCGTGCTTCTTGCTTTTGATATGCTGACTCTGTAGAAGACATTGCATAATTCACTCTGTCTAGCCCAGATGAAGTTAAGATCAAATGTATGCAGAACTGCTTGCCAAAAATCAACCATTGTTTTTTAATGAGTCTATAATTGCTTTATAGTGCAGATGTGAAATAACATGTGATTTTAAAAAATCTTATTCGTTATATAGAAGCCAAAAGGGTTTTTTTTCTGATAATACTTTGCACACATCTTCTAGAAATTAAATACTTCAGCAAAATACTAAGCATTTTGAGAATCTGCCATGAGGGCAGTTTAATAACTGAAGGTAGATTGTGGTATTTTTAGTCTATCTGTCCCTTAAGCCTAAAACAAGCTTTCTCCTACTAAACATATTCAGTGTTTCCATGTGGAAAGGAGAACCAGATTCCTGAGGAAATAAAGTAATTTGTGGCATATTAGGCTTAGAATTGAAGTGGCCAATTATTTAATAATGTAAAAGCTAACATATTTCAATGGCGTATAATTTTTAATTTCTGATTTTTTGTTATAACTAATATTTATGTTGTTACTGATTTCTAACACAGTTTTGTGGTTTACTAGCTTTCTAATACGCTTTTGTGTTTTAGTAGCTTTACATGAAGAAATCAATGGTTTACTAAGTTTGCATCTGAGTGAACTAATTAACATCGATAATGGGAGCACATGCTTATTAGCTTGTAATTGTGGTCTGTGTCCTGGTCACATGGAAATCAATGGGAAAAATGATATTTGCTTTTGTGAGAGATAGTGCTGGGCAGTTTATTTGTGCTGTCAGCATTTTTAAGGCTGAAAAAGAATACTCGATGAGGTTTAAAGAGTTGATACTCGTGAATGAGATTGATCCTTATGCATTCACACCCACAGTGCAATACTCCCCTTGGAGATTGTTGTAAGCTTTATTTGAATGACGTTTTCGGAATCAGGCCTAAATCATAACCTGCTATTAAAACCTCTAATATACATGGAATTTTGTAATTTAAAGTTACTGTCTTCCCGGGGTTTTTTATTTGCTTTTGGAATTCCATTTAAAAAAATAAGAGTGTTTAAGTCTGTAAATGCTTACACACATATTTTACTTAACACATGAACATGATGACTGAAGCTGAACTATCGGAAAAGCTATGAAGGCACGTACCTTTAGTGTATAGCACTAAAGAAGAAGACCACTACAGAGGCCTGTAAGGATCTCAGTCATGGGGTACAAACAATTTATGGCAATTTGGGAGAAAAATATTGATGACCCACAAATCACCTTTGACATTGTTACGCAGCTACCATAGTTGGTCAGAATTACAATGTGGTAATGATGGGGTGATAATTAATTATTGTATTTTTAAAAGTACGTAGCAATGGTCTATAAGCTTAAGAAAATTTTAATTTTAGAATGTTTCATTGAAAACTTGATGGAAAAGTATGTCCTGGCATCACACTTCAAAGAAAGGGAGGATTAAAATTTGTCTCAACTACATCTGAAGTTTTTTAGTCTTAAGGTTTTTTTGGAAACATCAAAACAGTAAACTGTATGTCCAACTCTTCCTATTATTTAGGATAAGGTATCTGATGCAATTTAGCTTCATTTTATTGCTGGATAACTGTGCTCTCTGATTTTTTTCTTTCTTGGCCAGCCTCTTCCTGTGTGCTCTTGGTATTGGGTCAATTTAGTTGTTCACTAAGAAATAAAAAAAAGGTAGGTAGGTGAGAGAAAATACAAAAAATAGGCTGAAATTCTTTGCTCAGGGAGTATTTGGCCTTACCCTCCTAAAGACAGAATCATGTACATAACTAGTTACACATGTGTAATCCTATAGATTGATTTTACTAGTTTGTAGAAATTGTGCTTGCGTTTCAGCTCTACAAGGCTGGCCGATTTAGGTATAGTAACTGTTGGATATAATGGTGAATATAACACTTTTCCTCACTAGAAATAAGCATACGTAGTATCTAAATACTTCTTTCAATGTATATTAGGACTCAGATGCTGTATAGCATCTCCATCATGGAATCGAAGCTTACAGAATGATTGCTGTCGATTGTAGGCCTTTGTTGTAGTTCCAGAAATTCGAGAGTTACATCTACCTAATAGGAGCTATATTACTGTTTCCTAGAAAAAGAGATTGACAGGAGGAATCAATGTTAGAGGCCGTTTATCTTCTTCTGGGTGGACCCACTGTAACTTTTTTTACTCTGAAAACAGTTATTGAATCACAAATTAAACTATTTCTGCAAAACCTCACTAGCCTAAGTCACTCTTTGAGTTAATAATCTCACTGGAAAATACTTTGTGTCAATAAACATTTTCAATATTGAGTTTACTTCATATACGAGAACTTGTGGCTGTTTGCAGAAAGAATTTGGAAACCAGGAGTTCTGAAATACACTTAAAATATGAAAAACTTTTTCATATATTAGCTTATGACTATTTCATATAAAACTAGTTAAAATTGTTTAATTTCCTTTGTACTGAAATAATTTGTAAGTCCAAACCAAGGCTGCAAGTAAGATAAAGAATAGGCTTATTTGACAGGCTAATTTTCTCTGGCAAAATTAAACAGAGAAGTTTTCCATATTCATCGCAGCTTTTGTGTTTGTGGATTTTTTAGCAAGTTGAAGACAGATTTTCCTCTAGAATGTCATAGCAATGTCTTTTCATATACCAAGAGATTTTTGTTTGGTTTCCTCATTTGTTATCTAGTATAGATTTATTAGTTAGATTACAGTTATGATTCTCATTTTCAGATGGCAAAAGAAACTTTCTTCTTCTCACTTATCCTGGACTGGTCCAATATGTTACTGCTCTGAATTGTTTCAAGCTTTGCTTCATTAAGGATTTAACATGGCCTTAATTCAGCCATCTGTTATGGGTTTGGCAGACCAACAGATCTGAGGTATTGGTCAGAGCTTTAGAAATTTCCCACATTTTTAAAGGTTAGGAAAAGAGCTACCTTTATGAATAGATTTTGAATAATTCTCAGCAAGACAATGGTGCAGAAGTGGGGTAAAAAATGCATGTCATTCTCTGAAGCACAGGGTCCCCTGTCTGCCTTTAGCTTTGCTGAAAGGCAATTAGCATTTCAACCAGCCAATTTGGTTACATGCAATGAAGTACTTGGATTTGTAATTTGCTGCTCTTGGCTTGGTGCTGTTGAGAACTAGCTCTGTGTAATCCTCTCAAAGCACCTTTCTTTCCAGCATAGTTATTGTTGCTGGTCTTAAATAACTAATCAACAAAGAGATTTCCTTGTCTTGAACTACAGGGTGCCTTAGAAGAACGAAAAGAAATACCCAGTTAATAAGGGAATGATTATAATTATTAAATAGTGATTATTAAATTGTGACATAGGTTAAAGGGTTTAGAAAGCCAAGGGAAGCACAATACATGATAAAAGTAGTGTGAGAAGTCTTTGAACCCAAGCAAATTTTGCTTGGGGAGTTCTCTTCAGCACATAAATACTTTATCATGTGTTTTATTTAAAAACATATTGCCCAGATTTAAATTATTAATTCACAGTTTAGATTAGAGTGAGGGCCCCATGCTAATCATCTTCTTGAAAATGATACAAATATATTCTTACTTCCACAGAAAGAAGTCTTGGGGGGACTTTGTAAAATACAGATCTGTGATAAACCCAACATTTTTTGCTGTCATCTGATAAAAAATGAATACATTTAACTGTAGAAATGAAGCTTGTTTTGAGATACGTCTTAAGTTTAATATATATAGTTGATACAAATTTTCACGTTTAATAATACACTTCTGCGAACTCAAGAATAACTCACTGACACAATTATTCTAATAATTAGGCAACACATTAAAATTCTGTTTGGCTTATACATGCGTATTAACTTGTAAGAATCTGCTGTGGATAGCAATAATTCTTCTGTCAGTATATCTGAAATAATGCCATCTAATCCCCACCATGAGGCTGTAATTTACTGTTCTATACATTACAGATTTTGTTTTCTTGCAAGATTATTATGTGTGAAGCACTACTGCAAAACAGGTTGTTATATTTTTGGTTTTAATTATGAGAAAGATAACCACTATACTGTAGAAGCCCCTAATTGCTTTTTCTGATATATGCTCTTTGTTCAGGCCATAGTACTTCATTCAGGACAAGTATTAGGTATTTGAAGCTATGGTAGTTTTGTCCTCAGCTCACATGTTCTAAAATTAAGTAGAAGTGTTGAGGACAAGCAAGAAACCTCCAAAGTAGAAATGCAAATGGAAATTATTGTGAAACTTCAGAGCTTTACTGAAGTAGAATAAACAGCTGTTCCTCACTGAAGCTTCCTCAGCAGGATTTCTGGTTCCCTATGTGAAAGAGCCTGATCCTGTGGTAGGCTCAGTCATGCAGTTACTTCTACAATAAGCATGGGCTGGGAGTGCTAAGCATCTTCATGGCCGGTTTGTTTGTTTTTTTGGTTTGTTTGTTGTTTTTTTTTTTAATCTGCTTGCTTTTTTGTGCAAGAAACCGTCTGAGAAAGAGTATAAGTGCTTATAGTGTCTCAAGCCCTACTTGGAGCAAAATGCGTAGATAAAAAGCTAGACCCTGGTTCTGGGAAACCCTGTAAAATAATTTCAATTAGTGAAGGATGTCTTTTGTTTTCATTAGAACTATACAGGTAGAAAAAGATTTCCAGTGTGGAACCGAAAACTAGATTTACCTTTTGCTTAAATCTGTACTATATGCTAAGTAGAACTATTCTAAAACACTATCTTGGTTTTTTACGGTATGTAATTAGAACTATATATGGATAGACTCTCATCAATTGCATGAGATAGGTTAGAAGTTCTGCAGCTGAAATCAGTGTTGTTTTGTTGGTACAAATTAGGGCAAATTCAGATTTCTACTGGTGTATTTCATAACATTGTTAATTACCAGATCTCAGCCAAAGTTTGTTTACATTAGACTCTAATCTCTGTTCTAAATATAGAGTAGCCTTAATAACTCCAGGTCATTTCACTGGAGGTACTCTGGGTAAAAATAATCTGGATTTTACAGCTAGTCAAAATTATTGTCTGGTTCTCTGACCAGAAAATTATAAGGTAACTGCAAATGTTTATAGAAGAGGCTTGTGTTCTCTCTGCTTGCTGCTAGCAAACAGAAGTAGTGGATTCAGCACTGCCTGAGAGTTTTGCCCTTTATTTCCTGCTGAAAATGAGAACAGGCAGAGCAGGCAGTTACCTCAGAAAGCCTTTAGCATTACCTGGCTTAAGAGATAAAACCTGGTTCTCCAGTGATGATTACATGCTTTAGAACTTCAAATTTAAGGATATAGTTTAGATTCACTCAAATTCTTCTGAGGAAGGGAAAAGAAGCTGCCAGAAAACTTAAAAGGGGTACTCTGGGCTTACTACACTTTTTACCTCTCAGTGACCTCTAATAACAGGATGAGATGATTTGGATTTCTCATCAGGCCTCTGTCTTGGCCTCGGGTTGCAGATTTACCACTTTCAGTATTGGTTCCTGGCTGTGTTGATGGATTTACCTTTCGGACTAGTAAATATTGATACAATGGCAGGCAGCTTAAGCATGTTTTCTTCTTTGAGATAAGATGTCTATGTTGAAGGGTGTGTGCCTTTTTCAAGGGAATGTAATTGCATGAGCAAGAATTTTCATATGGAGATGTTGTTCAGGTTACATTAAATCAGCCATTTCCAGTGATACATATTGCCATAGATAATATATTTTTTTAAAAATATTGTAACTGTTAGAAAGCAAATGGTCAGGAGAATCACTGACTAATGTCAGTGTCATTAATCTCAAATGCAGATAAATCTCCTTAGCACCTGAGGTTGCGCTGCGGTACTGTTCTGTCACAGCAGCACTAGCGAGTAGGTAAGTAAGCAGCTGAACCCAAAAACTTCAGAACAGTGAAAGCTGATCAAGGGATTTTCAGCTCCTAGTAGTTTGCATTTGGAGTTTGGCTAGCACTTTCCGATGTTAGTAATAAGAAGGGGGATGATGGGCAGGTACCTGCCATGTCTTTGTAGTGAAGAGGACAACAGGAAGCCCTACAGAAGAATTGTAAGCAAAAGCATCCAGTGACATTGAATAAAGTGCATGGAAGTTGGTGAGACAGGCTCTTGCCCCAAATGCTGCAACTATTAGTGCAGTCCAGGGTGCAGACAAAGCAGTACGTGTTGTGACTTATTATAATTCTCATGCTTTATCCACCTTGAAGCAGGTTGAAGGCAAAAAAGGGATATAGGAAGATATTATTTTGTAATAGTACCTTTGGAACACTCTCTTTTCCAGTCTCTATTAGAGTGAGAAAATTACTAATCCCACATCTAACCAAAAAAGCACAAAGCAAAAAAGAAACAGCAACCAAGGGAGCAGACTTGGGGAACACCCGCTATCCAAATGCTGGGTTTTGCAGACTCAGCTCTTGTGTCCGCCTTTGCATATGTGTGAACTGTGGCGACTTTGAGGCAAAGGAAACCCCAGTCTGAAATAAAATACTTGTCTCATAATTTGGGGTCATGACAACATAGAAAGGAGAAATTTAGTAGATTGAAGCTTTTATAAATCCTGCTGTTTTCCTAGGTTGTTCTCAAATACTGTTGTAAATTTCAGTGGTTCTTAAAATGCCTAAAATAAAAATGCTGAAAATATGCAGATTTATAATGTGTTTCTACAACAGGTGCAGCAAGGGCAATGACCTTGTGAAACTTCTTGCTCTGTGTTGTTCCTGTGTACTACAGAGAATCTCCTCTTTACATATGAAAGAGCGCATGTATCTCTCTCCCATTGTATTCAGCCAAAGATGCTGCTGGGTGCTGCCATCTCAGCTGTGAATAGACTTCTCTCTGGCAACCACTGATAGCTGTAATGCTGTACTCAATGCAAAGTACTAGGCATGCCGGTTTTTGAATGTTCTACTTGGCTGGGTATTTGTAATCACGGGGAGTAGACAAGGACAGGCAGTGAAAAGTGCACTAGGCTTTGCACTTGCTCAGCTGCGCTGTGTCTGTGGACTTCAGAAATCTGTGGCGAGTCGTGTGAAGATGAGCGGTGGTAATCAAGTTGTAGCTGCTGAGTGGGAGAGCTGCTGCTAGCATAGATGCTTGTTTCTTCTCCGGAGCAGGAATGGCAAGTCTGAGGTACAGGGTACCTAATCCCTCATTCCATCTGCTTCTTTGTTAGTGAACTCTCCTTTCTTTTACTGGTCTCCATTCCATATCTGGCATTTTACGCTCAGTTCATTTCAGATTTGGAATTTTTCGCAGCCTTTTCATTTCCTTTCTTGATCTCTCCATGTGCCCTAGTCTGTAGGTTCCGTCACCCTTCAACGAAAACAGCCAGTAGATCTTTTCATTCTTAAGGGTTTTGATTTATTAAACACAGAAGGCAGTGTAAAAATCTGCAGAAAAGACTTCTCATTCTTTACAGAAGTCTGCAGAAAAGACCACTCATTCTTTATAAACTCCAAAATCTTAATCTGAAATTTGTTCCAGACATTGAGCAGAAAAAGTAAGCTAATCCCAGTGATTCATCAGTTACAAGAAATACCAGTCTCATAAGCCTATCTCTCCTTGGCTCCAGCTGGGCTATAGGTTGAAATGGTATTCCTCACATAATTTGTGACATTACAGTGGAAATTACTGTGTGGAATCAGTATATGCTCCACTGGGTTCTACACTAGGATTCTGTGTTTTTTGTGGAAAACAGAAATGTGCTTCAGAAAATGCCATAAAGTGCAGACTAAAAGAAAGTGTTAGGGATCCTGACTCAGAATTCTGAGATTTCTTTCCTTTTTTTAATTACATGGTTAAAGAATGTGATTTTTAGACTTTTAAGATTCTTTAATATCATTAAAATGTCTAGATAACTTTTTGAGAGGTACTTTCTTTTGTTTTGATGCCAGAAACTTTTAATATAAACCCCTTACAAACATCATCTAGGCCTCAGTACATAGCATTGCTTTAAACTACCACTGATACTACAAATCATTATTTGAAATGGCTTTGCTCAGAACACAGTAGCAGAATAGTTGGTCCATTGACTTGTACATACTCTGAAGATGTATAATACTCCATTGCTTGTTGTTTCAAGAACATTTAAATTATTTTGACTCATTAATCTATTTTAAAGCCTGACTGAATATCCTGGATTGAGAGAACTGAACTCAATAATATTTAGCTGAAGCAGAGGTGAGTATCTCATGCACCAAATGCATAGTTTAACAAAATTTAGCAGTAAACAAGGACTAGAGTTTCAGCTCCATTTGGGAAAAAAAAAAAAAAATTAAACTCATCAGTGATATACTGGGGTGAGGGAGGTGGGGAAGAGTCATCTTTTAATTCCTGATCTTGCAAAGGCTTCTGCTGAACTTTATGCAATTCAGTTAATAAGGAACAAATTGTGTTCCCGTATAAATTTATGTAGGAATTTAGTGTACAAAATGAGTTCATATGTAGTAAAGTAAAATACTGTGACCTATAATATCTTTTCAGCTATTTGAATAAATTTGTTCTGCATTCTCCAAGTCTCAATTTATGTTATTTTTACTATATTACATCAATTTTTAAAACTAATCATGATTTTCAGAGTTGAGTTTATATAAACAGAGTAAAAACTACTTTTGGCAGGCGGTGCAAAGTAAATCTTAGTACAAATAATGTAACAAGGAAGAATACACACCAGCTAAATAATTGATGGTATGATTGTGAAACCTCTCTTGTTCCACAGGAGTAATCCTATAGTTTTAGAATGCTCTCTAGTAGAAGTAATAGAATTAAAGTAATTCTAAACTTTGTAATCTTGCCCTCAGGGATCATGTTTTCAGTATTATTTACTAGAAGCATGTACCGTGGGAAGATATTTGCGAAGTCTATGACAAGGTAACAGCTGAAGCTAAAAGGTCAACAAATTCCTCAGTTTAGTAGGGTTGATGCCTGCATCTGCAGACAGTGTAATTGTCTCAGAGTTTAAAAGGTTAGACAACCATTCTCTGTCCAGCTTGAAGGTTTGTATTTTTCAGAGCAGTTCCACATAAGAACAACAAAAACATCTTGCAAGTTAATACAATCAACTTTGGAAATGCTGACAATTTTAAATCCCAGGGGGTTTATGTATATATATTTTATTTTGCTTCCTACTGTAAACTTTTTCTGCACTAGAATTACTAAATCTATAGATAAGTAGGAATCAAGCCTTGTTCCTGAAAGTCTGTTACGCACTGAATTCTCAGTAAGAGCCATGGATATCTTGAAGGACTGTGTTCATGGCAGTAAAAGTTCATAGCAATGTGAAGTTCTGCAGCAAAATTATTTTACTGTGTGACATTTTTTGCTGGAAATAATGAAACACTGTTCAAGTAGGTTGTAAAATGGATAGTTGCTTTCATAGGGAAAATGGTTAGTCCTGATTTTTTGCACTTACTTTCATTGCTGGCCTGTTGCCTCTGTGATGTTCAGTAGAGCTAGGAGAATTTTTTATTATGAGTAATTAAAATGGGCTAATTCTGTCATCTCACCAGCCCTTGCTTGTAGGAATTCCGAAAGACACTGATAGTTTTCTTGACTGCACTTCCAACTTACAGTTAGTTAATATGTCATGTCTGTGGATAATTTTTGTCCTTTAACTTGCCTGAAAGCAGCTTATTTCACATCCTCACAACATAAAATTAACCCTTGCCCAGACAGAATTTACTGTAAGGTGAATCAAAGTCTTGAAGTCTTTCTGAATCTGTGTTAATTTTAGTGGCCCGAAGGCTATCTTATTCTCTCTTCAGTGCAAGATTAAAGCTACCTGACTGTGTACATAAAACACTCAGAATCTGGGCTGGACCTGAAGTGTACTCTGATTACAGATTTGGTACGCACTTTACAAAAATAACGTTTCGATATACACATGACATTTTTTGTTTCACTTATCATTTATGACTAAATATTCATTTACTGTCACTCATAAATAATGAAAACAAGTGCTTCGCAAACATGGCTGAACTTAAATGTTATTGATATGCAAATATGAATGTAATATGTTCTGCACAGTTTATCCAACTGTCATTGACCAGATTTGTCTGGTAAGCATAGCACTTGGAACTATGATTTTAAGCAAAGTGACATTTCATTTACATGTGTAATTACACAAATATTGTTTGTATCTTTTGTACAGAAATTTTAAAAAGTAGCATTATGAAATAGTGGCTACAGATTAAAAGAAACTTGCTGAAAGAACTAATTCCATTAAAAATACATGCCATCATGCTTTTTGTTGTATAGAGCACAACATGGTTCTCTTGGTTTGTTGAAAAATTGCTCAGATCCTTATAACAGAAATCTGCTCCATCCAGTATCCAAGTTCTCAGTTCTGGTCAGCACTGTACAATATGACCCTCTCTATAACATAGCAGCTGTTTCCACTTTGTTGTGCGCAGCCTCTTAAAAATGCGTCTTTCACAATATCGGCGCCTGATGACTGTACTGGAACTTAAACTTGTATTTTTCATTACATAACTGCAATCTGATGTAAGAGAAATAAACCACCTTAGTTTTGAGTTGTCTTATCCTAACAGAAAAGAAAACTAGACATTCTGCAGAAACAAATAAAAATAAAGGTCTGGCTGAACAAAGGTTACAGTGGCATTAAAATGTGCCACAGTGATTCTCCATGACAAGAAAACATGAAAGAATCATGGGATAAGTGAAGCAGTGAAAAGAATCTCTTGTAAATATACAAACGTTTAAGAACATTTCACGGTCCATAGTATGTCAGAAGATGGTCTATGAGATGACTGCAAACATCCAACCCTTCACCCTTCCTGCCAATTCATGTTTATTTCTAAAGAGAATCAAGAGAGCTACTAAAGTAGAAATAGAACTGTCAACGTTTAAGCTAATTATGTATTGTTTGAAAATGAAAACATTTGTGACAATGTCATTGGGGTTTTTTTTAAAGAAGTTACTTATTCCTCCACTGGAAAAAAAGTTGGTAAATACTGTCTAGAAAATCACTAGATGAAAATTGTGAAAATAGAATTAGATGTAGATGATAATTGCATTGTCTGACTTAATTATAGCTGAGACCTATGCATGTTTTCACCTCACTTCTGAAGCTCACAAGATAATCACAGTATTTGAAGGGTTAAGAATGGTTGGCTGGATTGGTAAGGTTGACCACGAATGTTTTATATATTTTAGACTGACAATTCATTTTTCATTTCTTTTCTTTTTCTATAGGGATGCCCTCTGCTTTTTTATTAGTTTATTTGCTTTTAGCATTACTCATTCATTTCACATCTGGAGAAACTGAAGTGAAGTTCAGTGGACAAACAGAATTTGTAGTTAATGAAACAAGTACAACTGTTATACGTCTTGTAATTGAAAGGACAGGGAAGCCTGCTAACATCACAGCAATTGTGTCGGTAAGAAACTATGGCAGTTATACTCACAGTAAATGTTAGTATCTTTCTGAAGTTTTGAATGTTGCTTTTTTTTATCAAGCCAGTGAAAAGGATGGTGGTATTTGATTGGGATAATGCCTCACTTTGAAGAAGCAACACCCAGTTTCTGTAACTGAGTAAATTCCTGCTGGCTGCAGTTTCAAAATAATGATACAAACATCTTCTCAAGGAGGCAGCTTTTACTGCTCATGTAGAAGTCCAAACTGATATGCTTGGTTGATTTTGATTGTGGCTGTGAGCTCATACTGAAAATGTGGGTATATAACAATTTTTCCTTTTCCAGATTACTGTAGAATGTGCAATTTAATAGCTACTCCACAGTTTAAGTCAGATTTCCATATGAATTTTAAAAATCATGTTGGTCAATTCATTTGGAGGTCAGAGTTAGTATTTTTACATTATTTCCTTTATTTCTTAGCTGTTATTAACCATGATCTGAATTGTATTCCCTTTAAAAGTTTAAACCCCTTAGAGTGCTCTATACCGTATGTGTATGTAGTAGATGCTATGTGGTATGAGTACCACATGAGAACACAGCAGTGTAGCACAGCAGATGTAGTGCTTATGAACTTCTACAGTCTGTAGACAAAAGAAATTATCTATGTTCCTGCACAATATTTTATTCTCCTGTAACTAAATATGAAAAATATTTGTCTTAGAAATTACAAGGAATAGAAATTGCTCTGTAGGGATTTCACACTTTATTAAAATCTGAGGAGAAAACCTTGAGAAAATGTGATTGTACTTTGAAACTAGTGCTCTTTACTGGCATAACAAGCAGAGCAATTTAGTTTCCATATTAAGGACCTGAAACTCCAAAATTTATTTCTGTGTTGGGTTTTGACTGGGCCAATTTGCTGCCCCATCCCACTAGCGGGGAGTGAGTGGCTGCGTAGGGCTGAGTTGCCAACTGGGGTGAAACCATGACAGTCCCTAACATGGATATTTTAAGCAGCTGTCCTAGGAAGATGTTTATAGCCTTTTTTTTAAAAGCTTTTTGGTAAGTCTAGTGTTGGCTCAGGTACATAAAAAGCACTTGCCGATATGTCCAATGATAGGCAAGAGCCACAAAAATACCTTCCATACTTTGTTTCCTCTTCACTGAACTTCTAATTTCACTGTTCTCAAATGAAGAATAGCCTTTTTCACAATAGTTCATTCAAACTTTTAGTGCCTATAAGGATGGTAGTTTCAGGTGTGGCAGCTATGCTGCTTCAGTCGCTTCTCTCCATTTAGTCAGTTTCCAACTATAAACTTAACCTAGACCCTTTGCTATCTTGATGCTACTGCCTTTGTAATCTCTCCTCTAACCACCTTACTGACTGTGGAATCAGTGGGATTTTCTTTTGTTGACCGAAATGAAAGCAGGGCTGTTCATTGTAGAAGACTTCATCTTGCCAACTTTGGCAATCAAAATGTTAATCTAGGTTAAATGCTTAGGCTCCTTCTAGTCCCTAGACTGAGACAGGAAGGCAGAGGCAGAGAAGTTACTTTTTATGATAGTTTAATTCAGGTAGGGTAAAATTAAGTATACAGATCTGTGCTAGGAATAGCTTTTCCATTAAAAAATGGTCATATGGTGCATTATGCAAAAGATACCCAGTTGCAAGGAAGGAAGTCATAAATGGTTATGAATAAAGTGTCATGTTTCCTTTTTTTTTGCCTGGTTACTCAGCATGGATACGAGGGGCTGTTATCTACACTTTCTATCCAGAAATTAACTGTATGACAGCAGGGGAAATTGCAGGAAGAATTATGTGCAAAGAAGAGTGTATGAAGTCTGTCAAATGAGTCCAGAATAATATTACAGAAGATAGTGGGGGAAGAAGGAGATGGCATTCAGTTGTGTATTTATTGCAGGTTGATGGAGAAAACACAGGAGACTTTTTTGACACATATGCAGCTGCATTTATACCCGATACAGAAACGAACCGAACAGTGTATATATCCGTCTGTGATGATGATCTTCCAGAGGCTGATGAGACATTCACATTTTACTTGACACTACCGGTAAGTCTCAATTTTTCAGTTTATCTGTTCCCCAAAAAACAATGGGTAATCTGACAAATGAATGGTATTCCATAGATTTCAATGTAGACGTACTGCTTGTGGTAGTCTGAATCCTAGTAAGAACTAACATCTAGAGACTAGCCAGGACGGTGCTTACTGCTCCTTAGAAGTTTTTGCCATTCCTGCTGGTGTCTGTGTGTGATGTTGCTGTGCAGTATAGACATAGTATGAAACTTTGGCAGGCACTGCATTCAGCTGTGGACATTTGAATGTATAGAGAGCCCAGACGAGTTAGATTGTGAAGAGACTCTCAGCCTTTCCTGTTTTCCTGCATAGACCGTACTTGGAAGAGAGGGTAGAAGTAGCAGAAAGAAAGAGAATGACTTCCAGTCCTCCAGAAGCAGAGGGTAAATGAGACTTACCTAAAAACAAACACACAATTTCTTAAAGACTTATCAATAATTCTCTTTGTATTGTTCTGTCGCACAGGAGTCATGCTACAAGAGATGGGTTCACATTTACTTTTTTTTAGGTAATAATTCATGACTAAGTTTGATGTCAGTTCAGTAAAGATAAATTTTATATTTTACTGCCAGTTATTACACATCAGGGTATGTTTGCAGTGAATATAAAAATCCATATTTTCCCTTCCTTCTTCCTTTCATTTGTACATGTAGCTCTTTTTTCTCACACTGTAAGATTCATTTCCTTTATCTGATATCTCAGTGTAATAGCTTCAAAGTTTATGTTTTATACAAAAATTAGGAAGAAAAGAACAACTTTGGAGTTCCTGGCAGTGCTGTGTGCTTCATACCTAGTTCCCTGTTGCTATGGTGTCATTAATAGATCACCAAACTGTGATTAATCAATTACAAAGCACTTTGTTGTTGACTGTATAGAGTGTATTTCCTCAATAATTAAAAATTACTTTGGTACATTCTATTGTTTTAAATAATTTGCATTGTAAAATATAATAAAAAGACATAGAATATGTTACAGGCTAATATATACTCTGAAAAGACAGTAAAATCAAAATGTGTATTTTTTGCTCATCACTATATTTAGTATCTTGTTTTGTTCTGTTAATTTTAGAAACCATCTGCAAGGATAAAGCTTGGCTCACCCAAAGCTGTCACCGTAACAATCTTATCAAATGACAATGCCTTTGGAATAATTTCTTTTAACATGGTATGGCTTTTTGTATGGTGTGTATGAAAATTTTAGAAAACATAAAGGTGAAATTTTCAAAGATGCTGGTTATTATTCAACTGAATCCCTTGAAAACTGATTCTGAGTTACATCTTTGAAAACATGTCTAGAGGTAATTAATACATATGTATGTAATTCATACATATATACAGATTTAATACTTCTGTACGCTTCTAGGTGTTGAAATGTAGCCTGAGACCCAAGACCCACTTGGATGAAAATCTGTGTTGCTCATCTTAAATATAAAACTTTTAAAAAGTTGTTCAGTCCCACTGCCCCTCATCTATAAGTCAAGATCTAAACATAGTAGGGAAGAAGTAAGGAGTAATACCATAGGAAAACTAAAGATGTGATTTGGAAATCTTGAGAATATATACATTTTCCTATCTTTAGTGAGCAATTTTATACTTAGCTCTCAAGCAGAGAGAACAGTATCATGATAAATGCATTGTATAACACCTTCTGCAATAAGACACTGGTGTAACTCTAGTGGTGTGGAGGATATCTGCAATAATACAGAGTTTGTGTTAGTAGAAAGAGAAACTATGCCTTATTGGCAGCATTATGGCAATATAATCTTTGTAGAGGACTTCCCTGAAAAAGCACAAGAAGATGAGAAATTTTTAGCACCACGGTACTAAGCCATGCTGCTCCCTGAATTGGTGTAATTCTTTGAAATCTTTCAGCTACAGCAATGTGATAGACAGAGTCCATTTATAACTAGTTATCTAATAAATGAGTTTTTAATGGAGAAAACCTATTTTTGACAGGGTTAGGAGCACCTATAAATACTAGTGCTAATATGCCAGTGCTTTGTGTATATTGACTATGTTAATTTACACCACCCCCCCTTGCATAATTTATGATAATTGTTTTATCTGAAATCTTTCAAGCTTTTTATTAGCTGAACTAATTGGTTGCTAGGAAATGTATGCCACCAGGGGACTGGTTTGCAGATTGGATTAACTTGTCTGTGGGAGTTTGGTATTTCTATGGTAACAGTTTCTTCCTTCTGCTGTGATATTTGATCTGTGCCTGATTGCCTGTCCCTTTTCTTCCTCATTAGTCTGCCTTAATCACAGTGAATGAGCCCAGGGGCAGAAATGAATTTGTGCCTCTTACTCTAATTAGGGAAAGGGGAACCTACGGGACGGTCATCGTAACTTTCGAGGTGAGTTTATCAAAAAGGCTTCATACCTTAGTCTGTTGGATAAACTGTGAGGCTGTAATCATAACTTATCAAAGTGTTTATAAAAGTGAAAGAGGGACAAAATAGCTATGTCTATTTTTGTTAAATCTGTTTCATAAAATGGAAAGATACTACCTGTCAAATGAAAAATATTGTAATTACCTGACTGTTTAATATGAGGAAAAATTAAGAGATACTAGGGAAAACTGAGTATTCTCTGTCATTTAGGAAGATATTTGAGGCAGCATTAGTTGGTATTGCTAGAAAACAATGTGTATTAAGTGTGTAAGAAATGTCTTACTTAATATTTCTTCAAAATTTATCTATATTTTACACATAAAAATCTGAGTGATTGTTTAATGCTTGTGCCAACTTCAAACATGTAAGTATGAGAGCTCAGTATTTAGTGAAAATCTGTATCTGTAAGAATGCAGTTTGAATTCCTGGAAACTTAAACCTTTCAAGGTAATTACGCATGTTCAATATTTAGGCTGTTGCTTACTTACTTCGTCTGAATGTGATACAGTTATTGCCTTTATTGTTTTTTTTTTGTTGTTGTTTTCTTTGTTACCTAGCTCTGATGCTATTACATAGTTTAATATTACATATAAATTCTTTCATATGAATATTTCTTTATCGGTTGTCTGGTCTATATGTCATCAAGGATTTAATCTAGACCTGTCAAAATCTTAAAAGATTTGTAGTGGATTTTATTGCATAGTAAATACAACATGTATAGTTAACGTACAGAATGAGATTCTCTGTGTAATTTATTGCAGATCCATTTGTTTTAATGTCCAATAAATTTTACTCTGCACAATTAATCAGGTCCATCTCACAGTGTAGTTTATATACATATGTTGAAAAAAATGTACAAGATTTACTAAAAAAAACCCAGCATATTGCCTCTAAGGGTCTTCCTAATCTTTTAGGCTTCAGTATTAGCTGTAATTTCCTTAAAATCACAAGTCAAGGTAGAAAGGACATAAACCCAGTAACTGCTATTATTTTGTCTTGGAACTTACTGTGAAATATTACTGATTTAAATTAAATTAGAATTAATATCTTTTCTGTTACATAAAAGACTNTTACATAAAAGAGTCAGTTATGCATCAGTAGATACCAAAGAGTCCTTGTAGGCCTATATGGAAGTAGTTTTCTTCCTCTTTCTCTGGCAATACATAATGTCTTCAGAGTGGTTACTCTGACTTACTCCATCTGCCAAAAAGGAGCAGATTTTCACAACTGAATGTGTGTGCCTGTGGCAGGAGATGACTGAATAGATGGTTGTTTGTTATGCATGTCACACTCTGTATATTGATTATGGTACTTGTACTAGATTTGTATTCCTGTTTTCATATATTTCTTATTGTAAAAATCAATTCTTTGCAGATAGAAGATGGACCAAACCCAGCTGAAGAAGACTTAACTCCAGCTAGGGGAAATATTACATTTACCCCTGGGAGATCAATGCTGATTTATAATTTAACAGTGCTTGATGATCAGGTAAGAATAAGCTGACTTCATTTTTGGTTTGGATATGTAGAAGGTTAACTGCTGTTCTGGAGATACTTAAGAGTAATAAGTTACGAAAATGCTTGGTTTAAA
>VYZV01038440.1:10239-22270 GCA_013401275.1 Pandion haliaetus | reverse complement strand
AGTTCAAAAACAAAAGAATGCAATATCATCAGAAATATCAAGTGTTGTCCATCTGTATAAATTTTGTTTGTTGGACGGAATAGGAATTGAATGTAGTGAAAGGTAGCAGGGAGGGGAAGGGAGAGGGGTTGGCTTTCTTAAATGCTGCCACCCCACCACTGTAATTTTCTCTTCAAGTCTCTCTTCAAAAATCATCATATATTTTTTTTTAATTAAGTACCTTGTAACCCATGTTTATTTTTTTTCTATTTTTATTGGATTTGAATTTTATATACACCAGTTCTGTGCAGGAATTACTATAGTAGAATCTTGTGCTCTGTAGCATGCCCTCCTGGAGAGGGAAGAAAAAATCCTGTCACGGTGAAGTTTTCAACTGACTTTTTCAGATTCAAGTGGCTGTACTAACATCAGAAAAGCATAAAGTTCAGGAACACCTGCGAACTTCTTCAGAGCAACACCAGCGTACATTGAGTGCTTACCAGCAAAAAATTGCAGCCTTGCAAGAAGAGTGCAGAGCAGCCCAGGTACTCTAGTGGAAGAAGTAATGTTAGAGACTTTAGAAGGGAGATTTACTGCACTCGCTGTCTGCTTCTCTAGAAATATTTTGCAGATCTTTCACTCTTGTCTCTTTGTCTGTCAAGTATTGGGAATTATCTCGGTGCTTAATGTATTTGAGTGGTATAGAGGACAAGCCAGACTCTGTCCTCGTTGTCATGTATCACTTGTGGTGGAACATCTGGACTGCACTCTTACACTTCCAGTAGGAAAAACCTTGTGGTGGTAGCAGGGTGTCAGAGTTCATTTAAGATGATCAGCAAGTATACACTGAGGGGGGGAGGGGGGAAGAAGTCTTTAAAGAAAAGGGAGGAACAACAAACAGAAAAGGAGTATAATTTGCTCCACATAAAAACAGTTAACACAGATACCATGTTTAAAAAAAAAAAAAAAACTGAAAAATATATTTGCAAGCACCTTTTTAATATGCTGGTCATACAGCAGTGTCTTAATTGGCAGCTGAGCTACAGGTGAAACTGATGCTATAGCTGAGGTTTTTATTATTTCTGGGTTTTTGTCCATATGACACTGTGTTAGAAGTTCCTGGAATCTAGTGTTTGCATTGAGAGACAGACAGATTCAGAATGTACTAGGACTGTTACGTTCAAACTGTCTTTATGGAGATAACTGCACCACACTATGGCCCCTTTTGTATGATAGGTGTGTATCCTGCAGATAAGTAACAGTCGAATGCAGCCTCTCAAAAAGACTTCTGCATTTGAAAAAGGTGAACTGAAATGGACAAACATTTTGGTTGCTGCTATAGGAGGCTTGCCTGATTTGTACTGGTAGATAAAGATAATGGTTTTACAAATGCATTCTTCATAACTGGGGACTTACGGTACCAATCCATGGTGGCTTGCTCCTTGATGTTATGAAACCAGTAAGGATCTTCCATGACGGCATGGCTTGAAGCTGTTGGAAGATTAGCCTTCCTCTTTAGGTGTGTCCCCTACATCTGTCTGCTATGTCCAGAAAACAGATATTATTACAAGGTTATTAATGAAGGAAAATTCTGTCTAAAGGAAAGGTTGACACTGTCATGGTTTAACCCCAGCTGGCAACTAAGCACCATGCAGCCACTTGCTCACTTCCCCCTCCAGCCAGTGGGATGAGGGAGAGAATTGGGAAAAAAAAAAAATTAAAACTCACGGGTTGAGATAAAGACCGTTTAATAGGCCAGAAAGGAAAATAATAGTAATATGACAATAATGAAAGAATTAAAATATACGAAACAAGTGATGTGCAATGCAATTGCTCACCGCTCGCCGACTGATGCCCAGTTAGTTCCGGAGCAGTGATCTGCCCCCTGCCGGCTAAGTCCCCCCCCCGTTTATATACTGGGCATGACATCACATGGTATGGAATAGCCCTTTGGCCAGTTTGGGTCAGCTGTCCTGGCTGTGTCCCCTCCCGACTTCTTGTGCCCCTCCAGCCTTCTTGCTGGCTGCGTATGAGAAGCTGAAAAGTCCTTGACTTGGTTTAAACACTACGTAACACACTGATGTTTTCAGTTGTTGCTATCAACATCATTCTCATACTGAACGCAAAACGAACACTATACCAACTACTAGAAAGAAAATTATCTCTATCCCGGCTGAAACCAGGACAGACACCAAAGCAGATAGTAGCTTAGAAGGCAAAATTCATGCTGACATTTAAGGCTGTGTACCTGAGGACTTAGGAATATTCTAGCTTATATAGTTTGACTGGAAGAGAAGGATTAATTTAAAGAAATTCCCACAAATCTTACAGATTCCAGAAAAGCTGGAGCAGTGGCTAATCGGGGTCAGCACCATGGAATTTCACTCACCAGTTCAGCATAAGAGGAGCTTTCCAAAATCCTCCTCTTGGAGATGAGAGCATCTTAGTCATCTCAAAGATGACTAATGAATCCATGACCTTCTCCTAAGATCCAAGAATGAAAATCTGCATCTGTGTTTTCTTAGAAAAATATACAACATGAGTACATGAAGGATGGGAATAATTTGTGCTATGGAGTGTACAGTCAAGGATGAAGCTATGTTGTGAGGTTATTTTCTGTTTGTCCACAGAAACTCATGTATCAGCTGAATTTAGGAAGAGAAGACAGACCAAACACCCTTACATTCAACTAGAATATTATGTCTTGTGCTGTGTATTACCTTTACAAGACTGACTTTAACTCTTCAAAATTAAGTACAGCTTTAAGGCTTATTAGATATTTGTCACCTGGGTAGTATAGAAGGAAAACAGAATTATCCCTTTTTTTTTTCCTTCACCTTTGCCTTCATTTAAAGCTGTTTGATAGAACCCCTTGCTTGTGAATCTCTGTTGAAAGTAATTTTTTTAATTTGCAAGTATTCTTTCTTTAACACTGTATGGTAACATCAGTGTCTCTTAAGTTTCACATTTGATGATAATTAAGGTCTAAAGAAACATGATCTGTTATGGTAGTCACTATTTTAATTATCCATTTAAAAGAAGAAAATGCAACAAGTGATTCTTCATGGTTTTTTTCAATATAAGATGCATTTTATTTTAGAGAAATAAGGGAGAAATAGTCAACAGCATAACTTAAGTGTTTTGTTTTCTATGTGTTAGGCTGAACAAGCATCTGTTACATCTGAATTCGAGAGCTACAAAGTCCGTGTTCATAATGTTCTAAAACAGCAAAAGAATAAATCTGCTTCTCAGACAGAATCTGAGGGAGCCAAACAAGAAAGGTAAAACTAAAATTTTTATATGCATATAGAAAAATACTGATACTCAAGTTACTGTGCTTGCCTTTCTAATTGCTGACCAACAAGTGAGTTCCACTATTTAACTCCTTGCTTGAATTAGGAAAATATCAGAAGGGAGGCAGTTTGCTTCCCCAGTTACTTTGGTAAAGGCAAAGCGCCATTTCCAACTAAGAAGAAAAGAGCAGGTGGGTACTGTTCACCTGAGCTCACTTTTAACTCTTTCAGGAAGGAATGGTTTAGTGTAGGTAAAGCTCTGGCTGCCAATTCAGTCATCAGTTCCAGCAGATTCATGAAATATTGTTGTCTCATTAGCTGTTATATGAGGAAAGACTCGGGGGTGGTGGGGGGGGAAGTTACACTGCCGAAAGTTCCCAGAAAATCATTTCAGTGTCGTCGTAAGCCAGGTAAACTCAGAATCACTTCAGAAAATGTCTGAAGCCACTGTCAAAGTAGATCAGTTTCTGTAAGTTATTTTTCTAAGTTACTGATACCTGTCCTTGGTGACAGACTGGGTATTGATGCATGAGGTGTCAAAAGTCATTTCTGACAACAGATCTTAGAACAGTACATGCAATTGCGGCTAAAAATCCACCAGAGGGAGACCTGTGCTTTGTTAGAGGACTTCAGTTTTATGGTTGGTTTGGGTTTTTTCGTGCATCTACCTCTTCTTTTCTTTGAAGCAAGCAAACTGCAAGAGTTGCATTTCTTTTGTCTCTCCTTTTTGATGAATTTTAAGAAGTTCTGGTATTGTTAAGTTTTTGTGAAAGAGGGTCACCGTGGAAACCAAGTAGCCAAGTAATCAAGCAATAAACAGGGGACAAATAGTTTTCAAAGAAATTATTTACAAGTATCAACTCCAAGGCTTAATGAGATATACAGTTCATGCATGAGATAATGAAGATGTCTGCATATATAAATACAGAAAGCATAAAAGAAGAATGTGTGTGACTTAAGACTTTTTCCTCCTGGTGTATCTGATTTTGATTTATTTCTGACCCAACAGAGTTTATCTGGTTTTATAGATTGATGCTGCTTTCTAGTCCTTTGCTCAAAATCTCCTCCAACCATTTGTCTCCTGTATTCAGTCTCATTGAACTGATGTGCATTTACTAAACAAACAAAAAACCCTCCATGACTTTTAAGAAGAAATTCTTTCTCCCATCTGCATTGCACATATTGTCCTTCTATCTTGTTCCTCCAAACCAGCTTGAAGTAGAAAGTGATAGCAGGCACGCTTTCTACCCACTAGTTAAGTTCCCAGCGGTTCAGATGGGATGCAATAAATCTATTTATACCTGTATTGAAACACGATCAGACCTTTCCTAATTGTTTCTGCTGCAGTCACATTCTAAGATTATTTTGGTCATAGTGCTGTATTGTTTTAATTACTAAATAAGCAATTTGAATCAGCTATCCAAAATGTTGCAGGTATAATATAGGTTCTGGAAGAATAAAATTCTTTTTAAATGTGTGTTGCTATTTCTTTTTTTTTTTCTCCTTGTAGAGAACAGTTGGAAATGGTGATAGATCAACTTAAAGTTAAGCTGCAAGATGCTCAGCATAATTCACAGATAAATGCGTCTGAACTCCAGGCATTGCATTCTGAACACGACACCCTGCTGGAAAGACACAATAAGATGCTTCAAGAGACTGTTGCAAAAGAGGCAGAACTCCGTGAAAAGTATGGTCTGATGCTGAATAGATATAGATACTTTATTTTGGGTGAACTTTTAAGGGCTGGGCACGTAGTGGCCTATAACAGTACTTCTCAAAGAAAGGGCTTAATTGTTGAGAAAGTTAAAGGAGTTTTCAAAAGGATTGTTTGTGATTTTTCATGAGCCTTCAGAAGTTTCAGCAATGAAAATGAAGTAGTAGCTGATCAGGGAATTTGAGATTTCTGCAAGCTTTCTACCTGATAACTATCAGATTTTAAAATTAACATTTTTTCAATCACATTGACTATTTTCAAGTCCAATGCTCAGCGCTACATTTGTGTTGGACTGCTCAACTAAATTTTATGGGTTTCCTGTTAGAGAAATAAGGTAGTTAAATGCAGAACAAATGATTTCACTGACAAAATATCCAGTCCTGTGTCCACCAAGTGCCTTTCTTACAGAAGGTAGTGGCTTTTAAGTCTATGCTTGCCACAATCTTAATTTGCTATTTCTTTCAGAATGAAAGGAGTCTGTTTAATTTGTATCACTTTTTGAAGAATCACCTGAGTACCTAATACTTGAGCTCTTCAAAAAGGGTCTTTCCTTGTCTTTTTTCTCTAGGGTACAAAGTAGTTCACATGAAATACTAATTTGAAATTACAGCTGACTATTAGGAACTCTTGACTTCCTATCACTATCTTTGTACTGTTCTATCTGTGCCTGCTAGCCACATGATGATTCATTGTAATCAACTAAATTATGTCCTTGTGCATTTTTCTGGAAACAACCCATATCACAGTAGGTTCCCTTTGTACCCTTTGTTCCCTTTGAGACTAGCTCTTTGCTACTCTGGCTATATTTAAGTTTGTATGCTTATAAGGGCAAGTCTTATGCTTAGCCTTTCCGTACATGCACTTGTTTAATTGCTTGTGACAATTTTGTCGTGCTTCTGGAGTACCTCCAAACCAAGTACAATTGATATGTTACTGACATTTTTCTTGCTAACAACTACACTCTTCTACTTTCTTTTGCGCTGTAAAGTTGAAGCTTAAAAAAATTAAACTTTGCTTCTTAGAAACTTGTTTTCAGAAGTCCTCCATAAGTGTTTGGTAAATAAATGTTAAAGGAAGTGGAGTATAAGGTAGGTGACGTGCCCTGTATGACACTATAAACAGTCAGGTTGCAGTTTTAGAATTAAAGAATGTTTAGACCACAGTGTCTTTCACAGTTCTGAAATAGAAATCAAGAGTTTATATAGCATAGTGCATTCATATGATAGGTAATAAGCATAACTTTTTCAGTCTTAGATTTTCCCTGTAAAAAGAGCAATTTAAATGGAAAAAGTTGCACCGTCATTCTAAGATAATTATACACATGAAAATTGAAAACTACTTTAAACTCTAAAAATTTTGAAATATAAAAATGACAGTCTTTTGCTGTTCATGTCTTATGGTTTGTGTATACACTGTTTTCAGGCTCTGCACAATACAATCTGATAACGTGGTCATGAAAACAGAGCATGCCCAGACTTTGAGTCAGCTGACAGCCCAGAATGAAGCTCTCCGGAACAATTTCAGAGATCAAGTCAGGAACCTGCAAGAAGAGCACAGGAAAACAGTAGAGACACTTCAGCAGCAACTGTCCAGAGTAGAAGCTCAGCTCTTCCAACTCAAGAGTGAAACAAGCACTAGAGGTAACTTTCAGTCACAATACCAGGTTTTCTTGGGTTAGATACAAATTTATGTACCTGAGTCTGAATCTAAAACATGCTTATAGTGTGTGGTTCCGTAATAAACCAGAAACCTTATCTGGAGAATCTGCAGCATGCGATATCAATCCACTGATACCAAGTAAGGAACGTGTCTTTGTTATTACTGTCCCTTCAGAATCTTAAGATCCTTGAATGCATCCAGAGGAGGGTAACAAAGCTGGTGAAAGGGCTGAAAGGCATGTCCTGGTGAGGAGTGGCTGAGGACTCTGGGCTTGTATAGTTTGGAGAAAAGGAAGCTGACCTCATTGTTCTCTTCCATCTTCCTCAGGAGGGGACGTGGCGAGGGAGGTGCTGAGCTCTTCTCCCTGGGATCCAGCGATAGGACGTGTGGGAATGGCTCAAAGCTGTGCCAGGGGAGGTTCAGGCTGGACATTAGGAAGCATTTCTTTACCGAGGGGGTGGTCAAAGCCTGGAAGAGGCTTCCTAGAGAGGTGGTCGATACCCCAAGCCTGTCAGTGTTGAAGAGGCATTTGGACAATGCCCTTAATAACGTGCTTTAACTTGGTCAGCCCTGAAGTGGTCGGGCAGTTGGACTAGGTGATTGTCAGGTCCCTTCCAACTGGAACTATTATGTTCTGTCCTAGAATCTGCATCACTGTTCTCTCTTCTGCAGTATCTGCATTGTCAGACAGGTAGAGGGAAATTACTTTGTAAATATTCAGTGCTCTTCCTATCAGTTTGTCTCAGATTTTGAAGCATACTGAACCTCTGCCTCCAGTATGAAGGGTAAAGCTAAAGAGAAGTGTATTGAAAGCTGTTTTAACAATGTTTGTTATTGGTATACCTGCTATTTGATCCCTCTTCTAATTTAAGATTTTACGGTGTTGAAGCTCAAGTGCTGCTGTTTTTATATCTGTGAAGTTACTAATTAGGATGTAGTTGGACATTTGCCGAGCAGCAGTAACCGTTTAAGAAGTTACTCTTTCCATATGTTACTGAAGCAGCAGGATAGTGCGCACAGTATTAAAACAGAACAATTTATACCTCCCACAGGACTGGTTGAAAGAAAAGCTAATTCTGTTTTGCTTTAAAAACATTGGACAGTTGTATCATAGCTACAACACATCTTCAGGGAGAGTTGCATGGAGGTTTCGCAGTCACTGAAATACAAATTGCCAATCAAGTTTAGATTTAGAAACTGGCTTTGATTGTTATGGTCATTTGGAGGTGAAAGGCTATATTTTCTATTATAAACATTATGTGTGTGGCTGGCTTTCTCCCTTTTCTTCACCTTTCCTCCCCCTGCGTTTTGAAGACTGTTTTATGTACTGCTTTCCGATCTGAGACAGTCACACCTATGAAATAGCCCTACCAATTTCATTCTGATGACAAACATCAGTAAGTATCTTTCAGGTCCAGCTGTTTCAAATCCAGCAATGAAGAACTTAAGAGAACGGCGAAACACTGACCTTCCTGTTCTCGATGTGCACACTGTAGCTAGGGAAGAGGGAGAAGGTATGGAAACAACAGACACAGAGTCTGTCTCTTCAGCCAGCACCTATGTACCATCCTTGGAACAACTTCTGAACTCCCCAGAAGCAAAACTTGGTAGGTAGAACATGTGGCTTTATGAAGCACTTGGCTACATAAGTTGCAGAAGTATGTGCCCTCAGAATATCTGAGTATGTTGTGTTTTCATGCTTTTAGGTGCAAGACACAAGTCTACTTAAGTGCTACTGAGTTGACACTATCCTGAATTTCTGTAGCTTTGTCCTTGAGTAAGGACTAACAATAAAACATTGCTCCAGGTTTTAGTGATTTAAAGATGTCATATGGGAAAAGACTGGATGAGCAAGTCTGAATAGTTACGGAACTTTTTGTATTCTGGACTCGTCTCCACTAGAGACAATTAACTCTTGTTAATGAAAGGATAAAATGTCTGTTCATCTTAATGTGGCTTATTAGAACAGGATTTTATTCATAGTGTTTTCTAGGAAACTGAAAGCCAGCATGAAGAACAATGTTCTAACAATTCCCCAAGAAGTAGAAAAATATATCGTAACATCTAATCATGTTTTAGAAGTCTACTGAACAGTTAGTGGAGAACTGTTGAAAATCTCCACCTATGGGTAGGAAACAAGGGGTGAATTAAAACCATGTATCTTGACGTACTTAGAACCGATTTGCCAATCCCTTTCTGATACATTTTTATATACAAAAATAGATCACAAAACAAGCATGCAGCAGCAGCAATGATGCCTGTTAATTTTGTAGTCTGACTCTGCATGGATTTTGTTTCTAAGAAACTACATTAATCAAGTCTTGTTAGTATAAAGTAGATGGAAGTGCGTTTTTCCTTCTCTCAGTGTTCTTTTCCAATTAATTGCAGAACCACCTCAGTGGCAAACAGAACTCACCAAGGATGAACTGATTCAGAAACTAAACACAACAGCAAAGAGTGCTGATCACCTGAATGAATTACTTCGTGAATCAGAAGCAACCAATGCAATCCTAATGGAACAAATAAAGGTTAGCAGACGTGGGAAATGTGGGACAGCTGTAATTTCTGTGGTCTGTTTCTTAGACCAAATGTTTAACACCAAATATGTTTCATAAAATCCCAGTCTATAAAAATTTGGTGATACAAAACTTAATTTTGAAAGGGCTTTTATTCTGCAGGACTAATTAGCGCTTCCAGAGTTGACTTCAGTTTTTTTTCCCCCACAATTTCTAGTCAGGGGTAGGGAGGTAAGTGGAGTAAAAGCTGCTACAAAAAAAAAAAACAAACCTCAAGAATTTGTAATTTTTATGTTTAGTAAAGTGCCTTTACAGTTTTCACTTAGATAAAAGCAGTAAATACCAAGGGAAGCATCATCTGGTTTCTCTTCCTGTAACCCCTTTCAGCTGTCTTAGGTTAAAAGAAGACATATGTTTAGAGATACATGTACTAATAGAGTTTGGTTTGGTTTGATTTGATTGTATCTCCTTGAGTTTTCTGAAAACATTTTTGAAGTTAACATGTTCTTTAAAGCTGCTAAGCTTGCTTTTATAAATGTTTCTTAATGAATGATAATACCGTTAAATCTTTGATCCACATTGTGTATTTAGCTGTTCAACACTTGATCACTGAAATTGCATAGTTAGTACCGTATATCATTATAACTGCTGCACAGATTTTCTCCAAAAAAATGTTATTTTTCACCAATAAAAAGTTATTTCTGGACAGTATTATCACATGTTCAATTTTTACTGGATTTTTGTCCAGAATATGTTGGTATGCACCCATTATTCTTCTTGAAGCAAGCTGCATAATTCGCTTTTTAGCTCTCCCAAAGACCTTTGTTCGGTTGCTCATTACATGAAGCAAACAACATTGCATATTTTTTTTCCCTCATCTTCAGCTTCTTAAGAATGAAATAAGAAGATTGGAAAGAAATCAAAAGAGAGAAAAGTCTGTGGCTAATCTAGAATACTTGAAGAATGTTCTACTGCAGTTCATATTTCTAAAATCGGGAAGTGAGAAAGAAAGGCTGCTCCCAGTAATAGACACCATGTTGCAGCTCAGCCCTGAAGAGAAGGGGAAGCTAGTTGCAATTGCCCAAGGTAGGTGGTGTTCAAAACGTTATCACAAAAAAGGAGAAGTGGAAATAAAGGCAACTGAACTTCTGTGCTTTCTTTTATGTAGACCTTTGCGGGAAAAACAAAGCTTAGCAGCATAATGCCAGTGAGCTAGCCATAAAACCATTTTGCTCTTGGGAAGTTACTATTCAGTTTTCAGAAAACAGAACAAATACCCAAAAATATAAATAAAATTAAGGTAAAATAGAATTTCTTCTGAAACATACACATTTTAGGAAGACAATAGTAAATTGTAAAAATTTAATATGTTCGTGTTCCGAGTAGAGTTAAAGATTTCTGTTAAAGTGACCAAAAAATAGAGGTTAATATAAATGAATTACTTTCTTGGCAGGTGTTCTGAAAAGATAATTAAAGTGGTCCTCTCAAGGCAGTACTGCAGATCTAATATTAGTTTCAATATATTAACTTTAAAAATCTCTTCAAACAAGTATGGCTTTTGTTTAAGAAATAAAGGAACTAGGGAAGGGAGGAAAAAGAGTTAAGCCTTTGCAAGAAACTAACCCAAGCGCTGACTGTACAACAATGTTCTGGCTCCACTTCAAATACTTTGAGCATTTGTCCCCTTAAAAACACTTTTTAAGGTACTGTTTGTCACTTCTCAGTAACAACCTGTAGCTTCTTGTACTTCATTAACAACTGACGTGTACTTTATTTTAAAATTAATATAAAGAGTAAGTACCATGTGTACATATAAGCACTTAAAACTTGTGAACAAAATCACATGAATAAGGGAAGTGGCAAAGTACTGCATTCCGTGATAGGTCTTGCATTTGGAATGATGAGATGTAAATTGAGTGCATAGCATTTTGACGTTGTTCTGGCACTCTAATGAACGCTGATTGGATTTTTCTGGAGAAAGGTGATAAATGGCCTCCCAAAGTAAAGTGGACTTGGTGATAAAATCCGTGAACCCTGTATCTATGGCAGCCCAAGAGTGGATATTGAATGTTATCTCCTCAACAAGTTTATGATGACAGCATTTGAAAAAAGGACAGAGGCGGGGGGGAAACAAGGTCATGTAACCAAATAATGCAATGTCTAATATGATAAACTTAGTTTAAAGCGTGTTCTTCTTCCTCCTTCAGGTGAGGAAGAGAGCGCCTCACGGCCCTCTGGGTGGGCTTCATACCTCCACAGCTGGTCAGGACTTCGATGAGACAGTGGAAACGCTGAATCTTTAAACACATTCCACAGTTGCAAAAAGAGAAATGTTAATGTAGAAGAACAATCTGTTGGTGTTGTAGCATTGAACTATGGGGTTTTATTTCTGTTTATTTTCAGCTTTTTAGGCTCTTCTAAGAAAGAGGCCCTCAGTAGCTCTGAAAGACTGTCCTATATTATGCTCTGACAGCAGTGAGTTATTCCTCTTGTAAATGTTAAAGCTGGTGATCAGAAGTATAATGAGAAGTGACAAATTAATTGCAAGTTGCTTGGAAACAGAATTTGACAAACCTGTGATGGCTCTTTTGATATTGATTTAAAAACTTGACCTAATATAGTAACTGGAATAACTAGCCTTTAGACTTAAAGCGTTTTAAAGTGTTTACAGTTTCTTTCACATATTTTTGTCAGTTTGCTAATCTACATGGTTAGTGTTATTCTTCTCTGCACACTGAAGAAATTAAAATTGGGTTTTCCTCTCTGGTCACGCTTACAAAATGTAAGATCATTAAGAAACAGAAATGGCATTTTCTGCTTTGACTTGACTAAATTTTTAGTCTTGGGGGTTTTTTGGGGGTTGGGGGGGG
>VYZV01038439.1:56051-90472 GCA_013401275.1 Pandion haliaetus | reverse complement strand
CCCCCCCCCCCCCCCAGGGATCACTGGTTTCCGCTACAGACTTCAGTTAGGATCTGTGCTTTATCAGAGGGAACTAAAGAGGTGAGTAATCAGCATGAAGAACAGGAGGGAACAACACCACAAGCAGGTCAAAACAAAAGGTGAACTAGGAAAAAAAATGGAGATTTCTGTGCTGTGGTGAGGCCACGTACAAAAGCAGGGCTCTTGTCAGCCACCTCGTAACAAGGCACGCAAAAATCTTATAAAAACAACTTTTCTTTGCCGTGTGGCCACCAGATGACACTAGCGAACTAGGAATNTTTTTCTCAAGAAGCTGCAAGAAAGAACTGCCTGCTCTGGGCACATTTGATATGGTTTCTGCATAGTCTGTAAATTCCTTCTGTGAAGGGAGCAAGGGGATTTAATTTCAGATGCTTTGAAATTCAAAAGCATGGATGTAAAATTATCAGTACCACTGCTATGTGCACAAATTATGGGCAAACGTGCTTCATCTCTGCCTTTAATTACACCAAGACTGTTCAAAATATTATTTAATCATATCAAGACTTTTCAAAATATTATTTTAAATCTTCAGCAAAGAGGTTTTTTTCTCCTATTTTAATTTGTGTGTGTGTGTATAGTATCACGATTAAATCTTATGTAAGCTTAGTTTTGATGACTTTACTATTATGCAAATCTTTCATTAGTGTTTCTTTATGGGAAATTTTAACCAGTCATAAACTTTGGTTTGGTAAATTTATTTTGCATTTGTGGCAAGAATTATGCAAAATCCATCTGGAAATGTTAACAGGACTTATATTTGAAATTACAGCTTTTGGTATCTTCAGCTCTAAATAACATGAATAAAATGCAATAACGACACAATAATCAGTAATTGAAATTTCCAAAGCTATGAATATTTCAGCCTTTATATTATTATTTCTTCTTCATGTTAATAACAGTATGCAGTATGCCTTTAATAGTAAAACTACCATAATACAGATATTGGACTATCCAACATGTTGATCACCAAAGAACATTCAATTTCAAATAAATCCAGCACCAAAAATTTCCTGCTTTTCACCTCTCTTCAGCTTGAAAATAAACTATACCAGTAAAAATATCACAGATAAGCTCTCTGTTACAGATGATGAGACTGACATAATTTAAACAGACTTGAGTGCTTTGTAACAGGCTTTGAACATTCTCTCCAGCCTAAATAATATATTAGTACTAATATTATAAGCTGTTGATACACAAATACTATTTTGATTCCTGAAAATACTTCACAAAATGCCCAAAGTAGATTAGCAGCCATGCAAACTCTATGGTCTGCATAATTGTGTCTCAGTCTCCTTAATTAAACAAACAGATGCTTGATATGTTATTCTGTGTTCACATTTGACACACTCCCTTCAGTGACCATTGGAACATGATTTCCATTTTTTCCTTTCTCTTACATCAAACAATTGCAGGTTGTGGCTCTCTAAAAGTGGGTTAGGTTTTAAGGGAAGCAATTGGCCTTGGGACAAAACTGGACAAGGTTCTTGCTGGTTGTTTTCCGCTGAAGCTATTTTCCAACAGGATATTGAGTTTTCTTTAGAAGGACATTTTTTGGAATGTGTCTGCTTTCTGCAGGCAATTTAATCTTTTATTTTTGTTGGAAACAGAGAACACCTGACAGCTGAAAAGCCTTTAACTGAAAACAAAACAATGCAAAAAGATTTGGAAATGCCCTCCAGTGCCTTACATCATACGTCCCAATCCGACCGCCCCCGTACCGCACCGCAGTCGGCCCCAGTGCACCTCAAAAGCCAGGACGACAGAGCCGTTTGGGCTGGGGAGGCACTGGGCTGCAACGGCAGGAAAAGGGGCAAACCCCAACCTTTATAAACCTCAAAGGGACGTTTTCAAGCAAAATTTCTAGGTTTCAACTGAAGTTTGTGATGAATAGCCTCAGATGTTTCCTTGTACATTTTTTTGAATAGAAAAATCGTGTATTTTGTGACCTTCTCCATTATTTAGTTTATAATGCCTTATTTGCACAGAACAATTGAAGTGACAGAGGCCAGGCTGGGGTATCATACTGCAGGTGGGGCAGGATTAGGGCTGGTGAGGGAAACCGGGGACAGACAGAGCCCAGGATGGCTAAGCAGGGCTGTGGAGACAAGAACACAATGAGGTCCAGCCGGGATGGCAAGTCGGTGAGCTGGGGTCCGGATGAGCAGGGTGAGTGTCTGGACACGGGCATGGCTCCAATGCATATGCAGGCTAACTGAGGCTGGGGCCAAGCACAAACATCACAGCATCAAATCAGGTCCCAAAGGAAAACAAAAATAACCAAGTGTAACCGATCAGCAAATTATAGGCTGTGCTGATCAGCTGCATCCTGCGTAGCAATTGTGCAGTAGAAGAGTAACTACTTTTCTTTGAGGTATGAAACATTAACCATGGGTGGCAGGTCCTGAGTTAGCCTTTCCCATAAACTTACTACGGTCATGTATCTGAGAGAGCAATATGCTGATGTGGGCCACAGAGTTCCTGAAAAGGATCTTGAAATGATGTCTGTGTCCGACAAGGCTAAAAGCATCAACAGCTGTTCTACAAGTAATTTTAAACTTTTCTGCTAGAGCAATACTAGACTTAGAGATATTCTTTGTCCAAAACCATGAAAAAAAATACTGATAATATACGCAGGAATATGCACAAAATGCACAAGCAAAGGGAACTTTCGGGTCACACAGCTGGAAGCAAGTGTATCCTGATACGCGCTCATCTGCATGTGCAAGGAAGCTGTTCGTAGCGCTGCTTCCTGCACTGGGTTGGGGTCCTGGTGAAATGGGGGCTTTGAGCTGCTTGGACATGCAGGAATGCACCTGCTGCACCAGGAAAGTGAAGCAGCCCTTGCCTGTGAGAAGCACTGGGGAGCTTCTCGCTTGCCTGTCCGTCAGGCTCAAATGTATTTTTTTCCTTGCAGGGATTTTGCTTTTGGACTAGCTGTGCTTATCTCTTCCGTGAGACTCTCTTCTCTTTTCTGTCTCTGATGTTCTGGACTTACTTTTAGCCCTAATTCTAACGGTTTTTCCTCCCTAAATCACAACATTGTTCACCTAAAACTATCCACATGACAGTTATTAGTAGGTAAATCCTTCCTCTTTAGGCCTCCTTTAGAGCGGCTGATTTAATTCATTTACGGCTAACAAATGCCATCTAGTGGTTGTTTTGTGCTTAATTTAGCATCTAGTAAAATACAGTAGCTCAGTGTTGAGTGACATTTATAAAAATCATAAACGGTTAATACAGAAAAGAGGACTAGATACTTAGGGCATACTCTTGTTACCTCACTCTATTTGTGGACTGAGAGGTAAACACATAGTGATCTGGTTGTGTTGATGTGTGGTATCTTCTTACCACCCATACTAGTTACATAATCACCAGTATAAATCCAGTTAGTGAAACCATGTTCTATTTTCTGAATAAAAGATGTATGTGCACAGTGAAACTTTTCTACACATTTCAGACTATTTTTTTAACTCCTGCAAACATACACTGCCATTCACAGAAGATGTTTCCATTTAATTAAACCAACAGTGAGACAGATATTTGGTTAGTGTAAATTCATGAAATTAAAACAATTTTCAAAAACAGAGATTTGCATAAGCCATGAGCAGCTGTTATACACACTGGAGTCTGTACATGCAATAGCTATGAAAACAGTGATCTGTAGAGGAGATTACAGAGGTTTATCAAGTCATGAACAGTACTAGGAAGAAGTTACAGGGAGAAATTATTATTACCCAGGACACACAGACAATAACATAGAAGGTTTAAAAGAAATACATTTTCACGATGCACATAATTAAATTGTAGGATGCATTGCTGTAGCATTCTGACCACAAGTGTATATGAGTTTAAAAACAAGCTTAGATAAATTCACCTGACATAGCTCCATCCTATGATGTGTAGGTATGTATATGTCATGCCTATATGTACTGTCTAGTTCAGGATTTCCCACAGTGCTGAAAGTAGGCAGGGTCCACATTATGAAAAATTAGCCTCTGTTTGTCTCACTTTATGCATTTTTTCCAAAAGACAAGTTACTGATGATCATCTGGTAAAAGTTTTCATCCCCAGATGTCAATTCTAATGGTATTATCTGGCTCAGAAACATTTTAAAGGTTAGCTGATTTAATAGATTTCCTAAATTAAGCGCATATAAACCTTTACTGGAAGATACCAAATATCCACAGTTTTTATGCAATATATGCACTATATATCCACTCATCCATTAAAATTCTGCCTTCTTTCACACTTCCCCTTTTGACTTTTGTTTTTCCTTTTTCATGTCTTCATCTGTCTCCTTTCCAGCTTGACTAAACAGACCAAAGTAATCTTCATACTGAGATAAATGTCTCATTTGCACAACCATTGTATATGAGTAAGGTGATAAAATAAAACAAGCTTGCCTGTTGCTACTTGATGTATAATAAATGAGAGAACAAAGATAGTAAGTAAAATTACTCTGAAGTTTGTCTTTTGCAGCCAGTTTAATGAATCACTTTCCACATACCATGAAGAGCATCTGCCAGGTGAATGGGGGTGAAAGATGAAGCCCATGAGCTGGTTCACTGCAGTTCACAGTATGTTAACTCTAAAGAGAAACAGACTTTGAAGGGTCTCTTAGTCTCAATTTATCCTAAAAATATCTTGCATTCCTATGTAATGAGGTTAATTTAAAACCAAAACCAAATTGCTGAATGGGGAATACTAGTGCAACCATGTCACCTGTGATTTCAGTGAGGAGGCAGTCACTCACCAGCATCGAAATAGGTCATGCATTTCCATAGCCACCAAATCCTGAACAGGTAGCAGCTGTCAGAGTACTGTGTCACCAAAGACTTGATGGTGAGTTCAGCTGTCATTCTTGTTCTGTAAGGATGACACTTGTGGCCTCAGTTTGGAAAGTAAGAAATGTCTTCAAGTTGTTTTGGTTTCTAGTGAGCCATCACTAATGCAGGGGGCTAACCTGGGTGTGTGTGGGGGGGGGGCAGTGATGACAGCAGTGATCCAGAAGCTCTTCTTTGCTTTTGGGGAATCTACAGGCAGCTGAACTTTTGATTGTACAAACATTGTACTTGCTGTTTAATTGTATGCATTTGAAACAAAAGAAAAAGGTTTTAATGTAAGTAATTTATAGGAAAATCAGGAACTGCTTTGATATTACATGTAAAAAAAAAATGTTTTCAGAATAAAAACCGTTCCAGCTTAGATCAGCAAGGCCCAGATGTGATCTCTTATATCACAAAATGGATCAAGACAGCTCTCTATTCAGTCATCTTCCTCTGCCTGCATGCTCTGTCCCTTGTCAAAGAACAGGGATGAAGGAAGGGTAAGATCTGGGCTGCCAAATTCTGCCAAACTCCAGAATCCAGCAATCTAGACCATCTACTCTGCCTCTTCTTAGATAAGTTTAATGCTTCCCTGCTTGACAGATGATTTTGCTGACTGCTAAAGTGCTAGAGGTTTGGCATAGGGAAAGAGAGTTGTGTCTGAGGTGTCAGTAGCTTCCGCTGCTACTTAGCAAGTTAAAGACCATAACCAGAAGAAGAAGAGTCAGTTTAAAGCTCGTTCTATCCTGGGGAGGTTTGAAACTTTAATCTCCTACCTCCTCACAAAGTTCATGATCGTGGTGATGAGAGGTGCATACACTACTCCTTCTTTTAGGGCTGGGCCACTGGGCAGATACATTGACAAAAAAGAGGTAACACATTGGTAGAAAAAAGGTACCTACCTTTCTCTGTCAACTTTATGGGGAACTTGCTGGGATATTTCTGGTCTCTTGTCTTCCTCTCCCTCATGACAAAACTTTTAAAACACTTTGGTACTTGGTGTCCAGGTCATGAACCTACTGCTAGCCGTTGTATGTCTGGGCCAGTTAGCTCAGGATTGCTCTGCCTGTATCAGTAAATCCCCCATCATGCTTTCCCAATATTGTTGAGCCAGGCTGAACTGGAGAGCAATGGTTCACAGCTGCACTGTTCTTTGCCCTTGGGGCAGTGAAGGAAAAGTCAGACACTACACTGGGGCAGTCTACCTGTCCCTGCTGTAGGACAGCAGTGATTTACCATTGCTGAGGAAACTAAAAATTAGTAAAAATCCTTTTGTGTAGATTTTTTTTTTACATATTGACTATTTTCCCTCACTTTATTTTTATTTATGAGATTTCTCAGAAATGTAAAGCATCTACACTGAGTGTTGTCTAGAAAAGGGTGATTGATGCAATTCTACATTAAATATACTAAACAGTTCATGAGGTTAAAAGGATAACATATTAAACACATTTCACAAACTCACACTCGTTCAACTGTTTACATTCAGATCTGTAGAAGAAAAAAATCTGATTAATGGAGCTACTTTGGTAGTTTTCATATTAACTGATCAAATCCCTTTTTCTAGACATGAATGTCATAACATAACTTAAATGTATATTTTAGAAAGTTTTTAAAAACATGATTTTTATAGTGGAATCAGGGTCACTAATGAGCTTCAATTCAATTTGGCCTGCATAAGTCTAGAATCCTTTCACAATACATCCCCTGTAATTATCCCTGTCTTCAGTGTGATTTAATTAGTAGAGTTGAAATAAAAGCCACAATGAAATAAAAACCCCAGCAGGGGCAAAAATGTAACAGGTAAGTAGGTTACATTTATGGTAACTGATTTTCCACATATTGAGATGGATACACATGCTCTATATCAACTGAGGGATTTCAAGAATCTTGAAAAATTAATCAGCTTTCAGAATTTGGTTCTCAAAGGACAAATGGAGAGTTAAAAGTCTAGCCACATCTGCTGAATTCGTTGAAGTGTATATACTGTCATACTGTACTGCAACTAATGAAATAAGATGATGAGTCAATGCATCTGGTGAAAAGAATGAAAATAATGTGATTCTCAGCTTTATGTGTAAGACATACTTTCTGAATGTGAAGTTTATAAAAGAGCTGCAGATCATTATAAAAAAATGAACGTGATTTGAAATATTTCTGTGATTTGAATATGAAAAATGGAATGGAGTGGGACTTTCTAGGAATGAGATCCTTAAGGAATATTTCCTATTAAATTAAATTTTATCTGACTCATTTCTCAAAGCAGGGATCACCAGTGGAGATTCTCTAAGTAGCAGGAGATGAACAATATTTTAAAAGCCTTGTAATGTGTTCATTTCTGTTCTGGTACAATGTCAACATAAAAACATAATTAAGAAAATACCTGAATGGAGAATGGGCATATTTAAAAAATAGCAGGTACCATTCATGCATCTACAAGCTTATCATTGGGTAAATGTATTTCAGACACCAATTTCCAAATTTCCTGTAAAAATAGGAAGAATGTAAAGTATAGTATTTTGTACTCAGGCCTGTGCTTAGGAAAAGATACTTATTTCAAACACTCTATAATGGGTTTAGATACTGATATGGAATAGGGAAATGTAATTAAAAAAAAAATCACCATAGGCAATAAAAAAAAAATGTTAAAAACTACTGTGAAACAGGTGATTAAGGAGTCAGTATCTGCATACACGAGATAGGTAATTGAAGCCCACAAACTCAGATAATAGATGCTTTAGAAGCTTTGAAGTTGAAGAATAAAGGAGAGACAGAAGGCACAATGACATTTAAAACATTTTAACAGAACTATTTTTAAATTGTGTTGTAAAACTGTTGATGCCAAGACAATACATTTGCTCAGCATGAACAGGATAATGCAGAACTTACCCTTCTCCAAAAATCTTTCAACTGACCTAGTGAGAAGGTGTTGTGGTTTTATTTCTTTTTTAATAATAGCTGAAAGAGCTCTATATCTGTAAAAGGGGAGAATTTTATCACCACACTGAAAGAGGAGTTAACAGTTTGAAAGTGCATCCATATGCCACCTTTTGAGGATACAAGGCGGTAAAACATAATTTGTGAAAATGATAATTAGAGCAGATTTTTACTATTCACAATGAAAATCTCATGCACACTGGAGCGTGGTTAGGTACACAGACACACAGCAGTTCCTTGTGCTCTCTGGCTAAGTACAGAGTATGTAGTTGTGAGAGACTGAAAAAGTTAATGTCCCAAACATTGTGGTGGGGCAAGTTCTGCTTAACGATGAACCTACATAACAAAGAACCCTGCCTAGCAAGGCACCACCGGTGAGAAGCAGCACATCAGCACCCATCAGCCCAGGACGTCAGCAAAAGGAGGGGGAGGGCGTGCCGGAGGGTGCACAGCTCCCTGTTCTGATGTGGTGTTGTGATGTGGTGAGCAGGGCAGCTCACCATGTATGGCCAAAGATCAAACAATGGCTGTGTCTGCAGGGAAGGGGTAGTTACTCCCCAGACGTCCCCCAAGCCCACCAACCCATTTCCTGAAGGTTCTGAAAGCACAAACTGCGCATGACACCTAATTAGCCTAATGAGTTTGAGTGCTGGCCTGAAGGAGAGGCAAGGATGATAAAAAGACACAAACTGAAGATCCACAGGTACAGGCACCCTCCGCATTGGGACCTCTCGGCTGACTGGACCAATGCTGGACCTAGGACAGGTAAAATCTTTCTCTTCTCTTTTCTTCTGTCTCTCTCCCTCTTTCTTTCCTTTTTCATATTCCCTACATGTCATCTTTTTAAGTCATAAACCGTTGACCAAGTCTGGGACTGAGTGGATCCAGCCTCCCCCAGGATCCTCTCTGAGAAGGAGTCTAGAAAGCAAGGGGGTCTGCTCTGAACCTTGTGACTCAACAGGAGGGATCTCCTCATTCCCTGAAGTGATGTATATGTGCTTACCATGGGTTACACGAGTTACAGAGGTAGTTCCATGCCAATTCCTGTTGAGAGAAACCCCCCACCTACTGTCATGCCTCCCAAGTTCAGTTTATTTCTGCCATGAATAAAATGTTTAACTGATCATTTGGTGCCGTTTCATCTTAATTTAGCTCAAGGGAATTCTAAACTCAACACGACTCCACAGTCTGTCCAGCCCGTGTCATGACAGTGGTGTTGGCTCAGTGCTGTACATCTAAGACTGATAATTCAGGATCCTTTCTGGCTACTATACTGTAGCTCTGTGTAAACTGTAAATTACTGAAGTGGAATAGTCTCCAAACCACTCATGACTGTCAGATGAGAGTCGGACTGCTTTCTTCATATCCTCAGTGCTCAGGTGAGGTGCTTTAATCACATACCAAATTAGCATTTTCTTTCATTAAGCATATAATACTACATTTTGGAATTTTTTTTTAATATGTCAAAGAGGTATTGACTGCAATCATGTGCGATGGGTCACTGTTACGGAACAGCTATGTGTATGCTTGTGAGTGAATTTTAACAGAGTGATAAAACATGGCTGTGACTGATCAACGAAATACATCTTGATCAAAATTTGCATGATGGGTATTAAACAAGACTTGAACAACTATCTAGTTACTGAACAAAGGCAGAAGTCCGCTGGAAAGCAAGGTATGTGATCATGAATCATCTTACCTGTGAATAATGAGAATAAAGTATTTTCCTAAACAGAACCTTTCAGTATAAAAGAAGCTGTAACCCACAGCAGTGGAGAAACCTGCAGTGTTAAAGATTCTGTCTTTGGGCTTAAACCTAAATTCTTGCTCACTGATGTCATTTAGACATCATTAAAAAAATCATGTTCAAGACAAAAATGGTTTGCCTTTCTGAGGACTCCTTGAAGTTTCAACTGACACCTTTCACCTCCTTCCCCAACTCTGTTCTTTAGAGGAATTTAAAGGTGCTTAGATACCAAGGGCACATGGAGGAAGAAATTTGAATTAACTAAAAAATAACCTAGATATTAGACTTTATGTTTTGTCAATGTATATTTATCATTTTGCAAAGAAGTGGCGTGTTATTATTAATCAATTTTAGTGGGGTCGTAAAAGCCCTGATCAGAGAAATGATTTGTCGCTGGCTGTCCAGCAGCAGAAACATAATCCAAGAGTCCTAAATGTTCATGCCAACAGCATCCAATCTTATGTGTGTTTTATACCAGCTGCAAAAGTCTTCTGGCAGAAGATGAAAGGTGCTATACAAATATTAAACTATACAATTAAAATTAACTTTTTTTTCTAGATCATACATAATATTTGAGGATAGAGGTTCCTGCCTTACGCATGCTACATGCATAAGGGAGCCATCTTGAATGCTGGCTTGATTATTTTCCAAAATAAATAGATTAGCACATTTCTTTATCCCACTTATGTAGCAATCATTTCTAATAGTCTTTTAATAAGGCATTCGTATTTGTTGCGTCACATTAAAAGCATCTCTTAGATTGCCATGTTCTTAAACTCTTGTAATTCAAAATTATAAGTACTGCACAGTCTCCAGAAAAATCATGAGATGTGAGAATTATATGAAAGCTCATAAATACCACATCACATGTGAGCTCTGGCATATTCATTTATACACAGTGTAAAGCTCAAGTACTGTTGTAAACACACACAAAAAGGAAGATATTTTTTAAAAGAATAATTTTTTTCAAAATGTGAATTATATTAGAATTGAATGAGATCTAGGTTCATCTCTGGAGATAAACTATTCACTCTCAGATGGGGAGTTCTCATTCAGATTTCAAGTATTATTTTCATTGTGCATGCAAGTATCTGTCACGTGTGGGGTTTATGAAGAGAGACACGATCTGAGAGAGCACCACTACAGCTCCATCCTTGCCAACATCTCCCCTGCCAGATAAAATCCTGATCCTCATTTTTTATTAATCTTATCAAAACTATTTCTCCCCCACTGACCTTTCAATAGCCATGTTTCTCCAAGGTTTATTAGGGTGTAATAGCACATACGTTTTCTCTGGAGAAATGATCATATTAAGAGACTTTTGTCCCTGTCTGCTCATCTCTGGTTGTGATTATTGCACCCCTCAGTCCTGCTGATACACTGAAATAAAGACTGACCCCAACGAAAAAAAATCCAAAATACCATGGGCAAAAATACTTCCCTATTACTCTTTACTGCATGGCAACTCAAAAGGGGCAGTGAACTGCAGCCCGATGTGGCAGCAAGCTGTTGAGAGCAGGCTGCAACATTGAAAAACAACTGTAACATGGGGACAAAATGTATGTAAAATTGTACCTCTGAAAGGAAAAATTAGGTTGAAGCAGTTGGCTGAGAGAATTTTGATGCAGGACAGGAATCCACAGGAAATGTGCTAATTTACTATGTCAGCACTTTTGGGCCATTTAATGAATTTCTTTCTTATGAAAATTTATATCGCAACAGGCCATAAGATGAACTTTCATTTTGTTTCTCAGTAGATTGGTCTGAAAGTTTCCTTAGAGAAAGAAAAGAAAATAGCAGAAAACTCACCCAAGACTTAACTTATTGGGAACAGTTCAACAAAATGGACTTTAAAAAAAAAATATCCTAAAATACCAGGTCTGAAGTTGCAGTCATGTACAGCCCAGCTGCTAGCATTACCAGAGGTCAAACTTAGTTTGTTTTCAGCATGTTTCCTTGCACAGATATTAGTCTTTGTCTGTAATTTTGGCTATGTCTCTATTTTCTTAGCTCAGGTTAATCTAACACATCATCTATCTTATTGTTTCTTTAAAAAAACCCAACAACTGACATTTACAAGTCACGGTATTTAAAATACTTTTCTTTGGGTCAGTTTGTTAAACTGCTTCAGATTAAATAAACAAAATCACAGTCTGCTATGTTTTGAATAGTGTAAATTTATTTATATAAAATTATATGTTATTTTGGGGTAAAAACACCAAGACATATCCTTAACGCCTATAAAACATTATAGATCTACTGAAGGTACACTGGTTTCTGCTATCTGATGGTCTGGCATGGAAGGCTGATTACATGATCCAGACAAGTTTTAGGTATTTCTTTTATTAAAGGCAACTGTTTTCAGATGAGCAGAGTGGGAGATGGGGTGTTTTTATGAATGAAGTAGCACCTGTCCTTGATTTGACTAAATCTGACTTCTGTGGCTGATTTTCAGGTGTTATTGGGACTAGCCCTTAAGGTGCTTAAGGTCGGGCTTAAGGCTAGATTCAAAAAGAAATGTGGATTTGAGGCACTGTGTATAGAGCTCATCTGATGGTATGGATGCCTGCAGTGTAGAGATTTGCATCTCACCCAGTCATCCTGATCTTCCATGAAAATAAATAACCCAGACCAGAAGGTCATAGGTGTGGAGTATTCAACCTGAAGCAGGCATTTGAAATAGGCCTGATGAAACAGGCTCTAACAGAGCCCCGTGACTATACCTGGAGCTGGAGTGACTAGATCAGCTGTAGATCTCTCATTGATACCCTGAGCCTGGCAAGGTGGGACCCATGTTGATGGCCTCAAGGCTAACTGTTTGTTATTGTGCCTGGGAGCAGAATTCACTGTGAGGCCTCACTCATCTGTTTTATACATTTCTCTGGCTATTTCTGTTTAGCATATGAGAGCAAGATTTGCTACAACACAGTCCACAACTGGTACACATGATGCCTGAACTAGACAACTTGAAACGCTGCAGAGAGCTGTATCTGAAGCTCTCTCTCCAGCTTCGGTGCATTTGTGTTATGAGGATTCAGGGACTGAAAAAGATTCATGTGCTTTTGTTAAGTATCTTTTTCCTCTTAAAACAAAATAAGAGGAAACACCTTTTTTTTTTTTTTTTTTTTTTTCCCCAGCAGTGGTTAGAGCACTGCATAGGAAGTCAGAGCATTAAGATACTCTCCCTTCTTGTGTTTCATTAGAATATATCCATATAGCTACTTCTCACTTATGAAGAAGGGTGGATAAAAATGACTACTGGCTTTTATGTTTGTCAAAATTGAGCCATCATATATTTAGGAATAAAAAATTAACTGGCTCAGAGAGAGAGCGTAGTGTAGCCTGGTAGATTTTTTGATTTCTAGCTCCTTAATATACTTGCAGAATAAACAGCAATTGGATAGAAAGTAATAGTTCAGTACAAAAACCAGCACCTTAACATCCACTCAGCTCCCCACATACCTCCCAGCTGAAGGTCTTTTGGCAATGTATTATATTATGATTTCAGTCTATCAACTCACACCAGCTAAGCACTTTAGCATGAAGCTGATTCAGCTTGCAGATAGGAAACCAGGAGGAAACGGCAAGATCTTACAAGAACCTTTGAAAGGGGTTCAACATCTGGAACTGCTTTCTCTAAATCATTTATGAACAAAATTTACAGTAATACCATGGCAGGACCCAGGGGGATGTCTTTCAAGAGAGGAGACTATGATGCTGGATGTGCCACGCTTAGTTCTTGACTAGTTGTGATGCTATGATAAGCAAATTAATTTAATGATCTCACCAGCTTTGTATTGATGGACCCCATTGTTCCATCTTCTTCATGGCTAGATCTCATCTTCTCCCATATTTTTTCGTGTAACTCCTCTAGTTTTACATGATTTGCTTCATCCCTGCGTGTACACTCATTCTGATGTCCTGGCTTCTCTCCTTTGTCTCCAGGCTTTGGTTGTGACATCCAGTCAGTACCAGTTTGCAAAAGCCTGGAGAAAGTTGGCTACATAAAATCAAAATAACTCTCACCAAAGGACATGAACCATAAAGTAAAAACGATTTTGTTAATCCCACGTTTCTCCCTTCTCTCCAGCGTGCATAAAAAGAAGATAAATCTTTCTCTCTCTATGGTGGCATAAGGCATTGCTGGAGCTTCTTGTTATTGGTGCTTTTATAATTTTAAACCATTCAGAAACTTCCTCATGGACTCTTAATGTCTGCTTCTGCCAGAGGCTGCTGCCTTGTGGTGCCTTGTCTATAGCTTTTAAGAATCTCTCTCTAAGATTTTCTGCAACTGCTGCTGCTGCTGAGATGAGCTTACAGCTCTGTTCCTTTGCTAGCACTCCCAGCACTGTAGTGGCAAGTGCAAGGGTTCTTCTATATGTCTTCTTCATTCATGTATCTGATTTGGCTAGAATTTTTAGTAGTAATTGAATGTGCCATAAAATGGCCACGTAAGGCCATCTTTTCTTGTCTCTCTTCAGGTAATGTAAGCTTTACAGTTCTAATGTATTAAAAAGGGGAAAAAAAAGAACCCATACTATCTTTCTTCAACTGCCTCCATCATAAGAAAGTTTCCCTTCAAAGCTGGAGACTGACCTCAGTGTATATGGTTAAGAATCTGTTTAGATTTTTGTGCACAAACCCCATATGTTCTCTGTGTTTGGAATTTATAGGGGCACAATCAAGCTCTGCTCTGCATGCAACTCCTACTATTTTTGGTGGTGATCTTCAAACTGATATCTAAAATTGGATTTGGGCCTGTAGAAATGTGGGACTTGCTGATATATGTGTTTCTCAATCTGTCTTTTTATCAAAACACTATTAAAAAGAGAAGAATCCTGAATTCTCCAGTTTTATATAACCAAAATAGAATGGTGTAAATTAGCATCATGTTTTCCCTAGATACTGAATTTAACAGATCCTGAGATTAAAGACAATAATCTTTAATGGAATTTTTATATATATTTTATGAATTTTATTACAAACCACATAAAACCAACAGAAGTTGGACAGAATATTTAAACCACGAACTCTTTAAAATCCTTCACAACTTTAATTATGTTTTAATACCATTTTCCCGTTAGGAGTGGATACAAAGTCCCCATAAACCGTATATATGTAGAATTTTAGCAAACCTTTTTCATTACACTGCAGCAGTCAGTCCCAAAAGATTTTATTCATGTTTAAAATTAAATCCATCTTTTATTTAGTTTCCAAATATTAACAAAATGGAAAATATTTCCGAATAGAGCAACCAATTAAAACAATTCAATTTTATTTTACAGTGTTTTCTATTAAATGTATTTTCAAATGCTTTTACAGACTGAAAACAAACTCAGAGCTGAGTCCTGCTCCCATTCAAAGAGAAGATAGAGCTGTGTTAGTATCTGTGCTTGAAAGGATTGATAGTGTTATAAATATTGCAAATATAACTATGCAGTCAGACAGTACTGCTGCAGGATGTTTCCTTCTCCCCAGCTGAGTTTGTCTTAAGCTGCTGCTGACTTTGTATACCTGTAATAGCTGCCCCCTATGAAGCCATACATTTTTAATATGCTCATCTACACCAGGCTTCTGTGGATGCTGTCCTGTTCTCTCTGCTGAGCTCTGGTGCTGTCTCATCTTCCAGCACCACAGTCTCACTGGGACCTGAATCTGGCTGGCCGTTCCAGTGTGCACACTGTGCCTCCCATTTTTCCCATTGGTTCCCATTCAGTTTATTCCTAGCAGTGAAAACACCTGACACAAGGTCACATGCTTTTCCGTTCATTTGTAAAAGGATTGCAGCCCTCATTTTCTTGTGGCTACAGTGAGTATAAATTTCTGAAAGGAAGTATTTTTTTGCAAGGACCCTGGGAAGAGTGTTACTGCTGACTTATCTGAAGGAGTTTCATTTGTGGTTTTACAACACTTCACAGTCAATCCAGTTCCTGAAAATAAGACACTTGCCAAACACCCTGTTTCTAACACCTGTAAGCAGCAACATCAAAACTCTTCATCTTGCCAATAACTTTGCCTTCCAGAAATACAGAAGAGCTTCAAAGTTTTAACGGTAGTGCAAACTGTCTTGTAAACAGAAGTATCTGATCATAGTTGTTTCATGCTACTTTCATTCTTTTCAAATACTAAGTTTTTCTCTCCATGCTTCTGTGTCAATACCCTCTGCTAACAAGCCATTAGCTAATACATAACTTGTTAAGGAAAACTTTAAAAAGTTCCTGACAGTGCCGAAGATTATCCTTGCTTGTTGGAAATCCTAAGAAACACAAGACAAATGTTAGTATAAAACCACCTTGAAGATATGTCTTCACAAGAGTACAGAAGTCCAGCATGTTCAAGAAGTACAATTCTATTATTGAAGTTTAACTATTTGTTATTTGATCACTAGAAAGCAACTCATCAGGCTAATATGAATTTAAACCAACTGTGGATGTATCTCCATGTAGAAGAAAAGTCTGTGATAAATGCAGGGACTTGGAGCATACCCTGAAGAAGCAGCAGCATTGTAGGAAGAGGGTGAAAAAACTGTTGAAGAAAGGGACAGCTCTTACTCTTTTTGCATACTCTCAAGCCTGAGGCTCTGAATCCAGATGTGCAGGCAGTTGAGTGCTACGGGCACATCTGTCCGCTTAAGAAAACAAGACAACCTGAGCAGAATTAAAAGGATTGGAAGGAGGGAGAGGAACAGAGACAACTGGACAGATAAAAAGGTTGGAAGAAGTATCTGATGCCAGCTGAAAAGGAAAAAGAAAATGAAAAATTAGGTGGGATACAGGGCTTACAGAAAGTGTCCAGGATAGTGTTATGCAAATTTTAGCTTGAAATCATAATCTGTTTTCCTATGTTCTACTAGATGATTGCCAGCTACAATCACAAGAGAAAATTAATAATCCTAATTATACCTAATTTGTACCATCCTGCTAAATCAAGAGCATGATGCACTTGGGCTTCAAACCTTTTAACAGTAAGGTTACTTGAGGTGCTTTTAAGTGGAGAACTTTCGCCTTGTAGCGGTGTGGGTTTTCATTATTAAATAAGCTATAATCTGATAGCAATTGTAATACAGAAAGGAATGAAAGCGGTATCCATTATTTCTGTCAGAAACAGTGTGCTAAGAAAATCAGTTAATTTGTTACTGTTGGTTCCACAATTAAGGTCCTGCTTGTACGCCTGTCTTGTACTTGGATCCAAAGTGCTGTAAGATCAATCAGGAGTGTAAGGCAGGTCTTAACTCACCATTTATTTTAAAGTAAATGTTCAGTAAAAGCCACTTTCTTCTCTACATTGAGCTTTTTCAATAACTAGCCAGATATTTAGAAAGTTGCACTAATTTCAAGAGAAATTGCTACTGAAATAAAATTTCAAAATGTGGTTTGGCTCAACAGAGAGTAGACAAGATCATCAGATGTAGGTCTAATAATGATCCTTCCTGTTTATAAGAACTATATTTCAAGTATATGCAAAATTTTCTCCTCAAATAACTCAAATAATAAAGTTTTACTACCCTTCAGCAGAACAGTACACAACTTTTCATTCACAGAGATAATTTGGGAATTTTAAAGTTTTTGTTTCACAGTATTTTTTTTTCTTTTCCCAGACACAGTGAAAAATTCCTGTTCAATATTAACTGCAAGTATAAAAGCAGGTCTACAAATGTCTCCAGTGGGTAGCTAATAAAATGGACACTTCAAAGTTGTCCAAGATATTGCAGTTGACAAGGAAATCAGATCAGATTGCTAGAATCTTATATTAAGCCAATAGCAATAAACTAATACAATTTTATAGTGATTCTTCTATGACTGCACTGAAGTCATGTTACAATTCCTGAGTGTATGGATAAAATGAGTTTTTAGTACCATTCAATCTCCAGTAAATTATTCAGGCAGATGGAAAGACTGTAATCTCTATTCTTATCATTGTGTTCGTCTCATGCTGGGCACAACATATGCTGAGATCAAAAGTTGAACAGTCAAATGGACAGCAATTTTAATTTTTAAAGGAAAAAAAAAGGGGGGGGCTCAAAGGCCATCAACACAGAATTTTGCTTCCAAAGAGCCCCAAAAGCCAGAGCATACATCTAGAGCCTTCATTTAACAAATATATTGGGTTATTTGAAATGTTTTCTAACTGGAGCAAATCTATTCCAATCATGCAGTAACAGCACCAACATAAATAATGTCAAAACATAAGTAAACCAAGAAACACTATGAAGATCTACCCACAACAAACAACTCCACCCACTCCCCAGACAGCAGCTCACCTTTGTATTACAGAAGTGGAAGGAGAAAAAAACACAATAGATGTGATTCTATGACTGTGTTTGCTCTTAAACCAGGTTCAGAGGAGCTGAAGTAACAGCCTGTCTCAAAAGAAGAGGATATCATTTGCCCTTCTTCTGCGGTAAACTGTTGCTGTCTTGGGGCACATGATGTACCATACAATTGTCAAAACAGGTAAAACTCTGAGTTTACAGCAGGCACACTTAAATAATTGCCTCCCAAGAGTGGAAATTCACCCCCATTCAAAAGAGAGCAAAAGATGTCTGTGATTGACACCCTGCTTACACAGTTTGACTCATACTTTTCTTGACAACTGCAGAAAACTAGATCAGAAAGTGTGAGCTTCTATGCTTCACAGACTGGGGTATAGGAGTCTGGGAAGTTTTCATCAGAAGGTTTTTTACAAGAAAATGTAAAATTGTAGAAATTTATGAAGTTAGAACTTAGAAATCGGTATTCTTTTGCAAAATAATTTCCTAAAATTATCTTTCAGGTATAAAGGAGAAAGTTGTACGAAAAAAAAAAGGATATAATGAAAGAAAGTGGATCCAGTAGAGCTGAGTGTGGTCTCTGGCATGCAGCGGGATTTGAACCCGTGGCTTGAATAGCCCCCACTGGTATATCCATTGAATCCTTCTCTTGTTCTTCCTCTAGACCGAAGAATAAGCAATTATTCTCATATATGATCATCTCCAGCAGACAACTTTGATGTATACTGTTAACTTAGTCTGGGGCAGCTTTAATGTTTGTTCTGTCTGTTCAAGAACACTTGTTGAACAATCTGTGTTACACTCAGAGCGTTTGCTCTTTGTCACTTTTTCTGGTTCATTTTCATCAGCTAAAGTGATAGATTAATGATGTATCAACATTGCCTCTCCAGGGACGTGACTGTGGGTTTTCTCCACTCTGAGCTAGTGCCCTAGACAGCAGGCACTTCTGATCCTATACAAGGGGGGGAGAAATGAGAACAAAAGAAAGAGGTCAGTTTGCTTTGAAGCAAAAGAAGGAAAACATTTAAAAGCCTGAAAATTCCTGAAGAAGAAAATAAAATTTCATTTAGTATTAGTTTAGAAAATTAGCTGTGCAATGAACTACATACATAGCATTTGAATGAACCCTTTTTACTTTAATAATGCCTTTTATAAAACACTAATACTTGAATGTGGCATAGTATTCCAATAATGGTCTTTTTAATTACATATATTGCAAAGGTAACATGATTTTATTGTACTTAGTACTTCCTTATTTAACACAGCAGCAGCTATCATTTGCTGTCACTAATTTCACATGACATGATGAGTATATCAGACATTTCACCACAGCCATGAGTTACTTTCTATCAATGCTTTCCCATATAGGAAGTCCTTCTGTAAGGCTCTTGGTTTCTCAGTGCAGCTTGTAGAAGATGCAAGGCATTCAGGTGAGCCCAGCTGTCATGAGTTTCTTCCTCTTCTGGGCAAGTTAGCTCTGCAGTTTAACTTGTGTCACTTCTTTTATCATATTCATAAGATTTAAAGAGAAAGTTTAGGGTGAGGACATGGCATATTTTGTATAGGTATTTATGAAATTGAAGATTTATATTGTTCATAAATTCTATTCAAATAAGAACATTTTCATACACTCAGATCCTCTGCAGAAGATCCAGGTGTTTTCCTTTACCCACCTCTTAAGTAATTCCAACTACTGTCGTAATGTCACCTCAAAGCCAGGATAACTCAAGTACAGAATCTTTCTCAAAAACAGCACTTAATAATTTATGGTTTGGACATGTATGATGATATTCCTCCAGGCACTTTCCACAAGTGGAGTGTTAAGACTGACATCCAAGCTGATGCTTGTACTAGTGATCATATCCTACAAGTAAATAAGGATAGTTTTCTTTCATGTCAGTGTTACGCTAGAAACTAGTGCTGGCTTGCACTCTAGTCCTGGTGCACATCCCTCAGAGGTGGAGGGACCTCTGCACCTCTCAGAGCATGCCTGCTCCATACAACGGGCACTGGAGTTACTGTCATCCCAGACTTCCCTTGAACAGGAGAAAGCCCAACTCTGTCCTTACGGCACTGTAGCTAAGACGTCCCACTTTTGTGATGGGGCAGTGCTCACTAATGTGGATGTGACACGGCACTCCCACAGCCACATTGACATTGCAAGCTAGTTCTGCATCTCTGCACTTCATAGACGGAGAAGTGTGGTCTCAGTACCTTCTTACCATGCTCTATTACTGAGCATGAACACGTCTTTAATTTTTAACTTTCGGTATACACCATCAGTCTGCTCTAGCTTTATTATTTATGTCTATGCAAGAACACCTATGAACAGCCATCCTTATACAGATGTAGAAGACACTGCGCTAACTGTACTGTTTCATTTTCTCTAGTATAGTTCAAGATTTGAGCTAAATCTTTTTAATGTGTGAATATAGTTGTGTTTGTGTCTGTGAAAGATCTTTAATGAAAAGTGAAAATATAAACCATATTTGTCTCAAATATATACAATTTAAGGCAGAAACAAAAGAGTGTGCTCATCTAGTCCGAACTCCCGCATAACATGGGTCATAGAATCTCACCCTGTAATTTTGTCGGTGTTTTATGTAATGTGCTTTTAGGTGAATAATAGGAGCTTCTTTGTCCTAAGAATTTCAGGAGATTTAGCCAGTTCTTATCCCCCTGAATAGCCAAGAAGATATATATATGTTAATTATTTCCTATTTTAGTATTGACTAGTGTTTTACTAAGAATAAAACATACAAGGTATAATTAAAGTCTGCTGGAATTCTTCTACAGCCCATGTCCTCAATAAAACAAAGTAATCAAAGCTGTGGCACACTCAAAAAAGACTCAGTTTACCCTAGGAAAAAAATCTGGTTAGTTTGCTCCATGAAGCTAAAGATAAAAAAAAATCTACTGTCCCACAGCAGTAAAACTGCTTAATAAGCAGTCTCTCACCAGAATAAACTCTGTTTAAAATTATTGTTACTATATTTATTTTGTTATGCGAGAGGAATTACATGGAAAAGTTAAGAATAGATTGGAGACAAAAGCCTGAGTCAATATGAATGTTTTGTTCAAAAAGGTTGTTTAACGACCTGGTTTGCTAGGCTTTTCTTGCAATATACAAAAAATTAATAGGTAGTGTTCTTACATTTATTTTCGCATGTTTATTTCTTTTTGCATACCAATAAAGTTGAACTGGCTGCAATACATATTACACTGTATTTCCTTGGTGGTTTGAAGTTTGGTGACTGGAACTGAATGTGAATGTGAATATTTGACTGAAAGTGAGGCATATTCTACCCCTCATTATTAATCATGTACAAAGAAAGTAAGTGCAATGTTAATAAATTTTATTAAATGCAGGCTGCTTGTTCTGGGCAATGTAGCCTTGTGATTAAGGTGCTACAAGTGGGAGACAAGAGCAGTAGTATTTGCCTTCCGCAAACCTGTACAGTCACTCTGGGCAAATCAGCATTTGTCTCTCTTCCCCTACGCACCACTGTAGTCTCATTCATTAAGGAGTACAGTTTCTACACTAAGCCACTTCCCTTTGTATTTTTGATGGCATATCTATAGTGCTATGTCCTCTGACCTGGAGCTCAGAGGTAACACAAAAACAGTGATACTTATTTTACAGGAAATGACTCAGTGTCTAATGCACGCATGACATACAGGCAGTAACTCTCAAACTTCATGTGTAAATGTCTATATGCTATATGAGGACTGCTACTTGTGATCCTGGAGAAGGACGTTTCAGATATTCCATATATAAAATAGGCAGCTAGCCAGCTGGTTGCCTCGTGTGCTCCAAAATAATCAGCATATAGCTGGAGCTGTTCAAAAAAATGCTGAAAATATGATACTAGTCAAAACCAGTCATTTTCATATGAGTTTTCCTTTAAAAAAGTAAGTTGGAAGAAAACTAAATCTGAACAAAAACTGGAGGTTATCCTGGACAGACATAAAAAAAAGGATTAGGATAGCTAAAAATGTCTCCAAACTCCTGTAAAACTAAAACAACTTAGTTCATTAGATAGTGGATCTCTTTTATATAGGAAACAGATGGGTAAAGCAAGTAGAAGAAAAGTCATGCTGCAGAGCACTAAACAAAAAAAATTAAAAATCATATAAAGTGGTAGAATTCCTCAGTTGGCAGATCTTCTAGCAGAAACTTCACTCACATCCACTGGACAGAACTTTTCAAGGAAGTGCAAAACCAAGCCCTATTCTCATGCCTAGGAACTGGCTCCCTACCTATTCAAATGCTGCTGTAGAAATCATGCAGTCATCATTTCGAGCTTCACTCAGACTGCATAGAACTCAAACAGTATCTGTGCCTTTCAGAAAAGGGCTGAACTAGTGTGGTGGTTTGACCCTGGCTGGACTCCAGGTGCCCACCAAAGCCACTCTATCACTCCCCCCCTCAGCTGGACAGGGGAGAGAAAATATAACAAAGGGCTCCTGGGTCAAGATAAGGACAGGGAGAGATCACTTAACCAATTACCGTCACCGGCAAAACAGACTGAACTGGGGGAAAATGAACTTAATTTATTGCCAATCAACCAGAGTAGGGTAATGAGAAATAAAACCTGCTGCTTCATCCTCTTCAGGGGCAGGACTCATCACACTCTTCCCCTGCTGCAGTGTGGGGTCCCTCCCATGGGAGACAGATCTCCATGAACTTTTCCAATGTGGGTCCTTCCCACAGGCTGCAGTTCTTCACGAACTGGTCCAACATGGGTCCCTTCCATGGGCTGCAGTCCTTCAAGCACAGACTGCTCCAGCGTGGGTCACCTACGGGATCACAAGTCCTGCCAGCAAACCTGCTCCAGTGTGAGCTTCCCACGGGGTCACAGCCTCCTTCATCTGCTCCGGCATGGGGTCCTCCCCAGGCTGCAGGTGGATATCTGCTCCACCGTGGACCTCCCTGGGCTGCAGGGGGACAGCCTGCCTCACCATGGTCTTCCCCACGGGCTGCAGGGGAATGCCTGTTCCAGTGCCTGGAGCACCTCCTCCACCTCCTTCTTCACTGACCTGGGGGTCTGCAGGGCTGTTTCTCTCACATGTTTTCATTCCTCTCTCCAGCTGCTGTTTCTATGCCCGCCACAACTTTTTTCCCTTCTTAAATCTGTTATCCCAGAGGCGCTACCACCATCGCTGATGGGCTCAACCTTGGCCAGTGGTGGGTCTGACCTAAAGCCAGCTGGTATTGGCTCTCTCAGACATGGGGGAAGCTTCTAGCAGCTTCCCACAGAAGCCACCCGTGTAACGCCCCCAGCCACCAAAACCTTGCCACACAAACCCAATACAACTAGCAATAGGCCTGACTACTCAGTCTTGTATTTCTGAAAAAACGTTTTTATTTTGAGACATTAAATATCAGGGTGGGATGCCACATGTTTTCAGAAAAGGAAGCCTCTTATTCTTTATGATTTTATTTCCCAGGTGCTAAAGATTCTAAAGATGCTAAAAAGCAGTTCAAACAAACAAACAAGCAAACAAAAAGCTTCTTTGTGTGAGTGACAGTGGTAAGGTCTTCTGCCCACCAAGAGATAGGTAACAACATGTTAGAGCAAAGCAGTGCTCCATTCTAATATTCCAGCTTTAGTGACAAAAACCAGATGCTTCAGAAAAGAGGCAAAGAACTCACAATAGGAATAATTCCTTCCAGAAAGATTTCCTTTTAATCTTTCACATATAAGAGATTGGTTTAAACCCGAAACAGGGACTTTTCAAAGCCTTTCCAATATCCTTTTTTAGCATTAATTATAACAGCTCTAGCTCTTCTCGAGCTATGACAAACTCCTTGAACTTTGGTAGGGAGATAATCTAAGACGTGTCCTGTTACACACTCTTGGTAAACCAATGATTTGCTGCTTACATGGAAAAGAAATGAAAGATTTTGCACACTAAGGAAAAATATTAATTGAATTTATCAAGGTCTGTTAAGCCTAATTTATAAGGACTGGGCCATTAAACAGCAAGAATGGAGATTGCACATAACAATATAAATCATAATTACATATAATGATTTGCATCACAGAGACATTCAGCTGCAACTAATGGGATAAACTAGAATCTTTATTTGGAAGAAAATTAGTTTTGAATTGCTAAACTAGTAGCCAAATAGTTTTTAAAGACTGGGCTTAAATCTTTAATGCACTCATGATCACTAGTACCTAAAAAAAGTATGGTGAGAAATAAAATCAATCCTATTTAGGTTGTTTTCAAAAATACTCTGTACATTTATTGACAAACACTGTGAAGGATATCACTCAAAGACCAAGATTAAAAATCCTGAATGAAAAACCTACAAAAGAAAGATTTTTTTTTTTTGCATGAACTTTCTTAGTTAACTGTTCTTATACAAATGTATTCTTGCTTCCCAAACAATTCTAGTCAAGTAATATAGCTATAGTTGGCATATAACTATGAGCAAAGAAAAAAATCTAAGCACAGAACTATTAAATTAAGGTAAGGAACAAGGCTTTGAGAATATTTGACTTTTGATTCATTTAAAAAAAAGGAAAAATGGAAGGGTTTTTTTATTTTTTAAATTTCCTTTTTTTCAAACAGAGGTAAACACTGTAAAACTTTGTTCAGCTCTGTCCAGCACAGAGTTTAACACTGTGTACCTGTTTGCTAATGAAGGGCTCAAGGAAGGACAAGGGCTGGGAAAGAAGGTGGGAAGAAGTGAGTTATTAAATATTTTACCTGACTCCCAGGCGCCACAAGTATTCACATACAGTCTGTGACATTCCCTCCCCTTTAGTCTAGGGAGGAAAAAAAAAAAAAGTAATCTTTCTAATTTTGACCATGTGCTTAAAACCCACTGAAGTTAAAAAGCCAGAGGATAAATTGGAGCCTTAAAGAAGCTGAATGGTGAAAGACAGTGCTGGGATCAGCTGCGTATTTGCTACAATATGAAACAACAGTTTGGTTTCCCCTCAGACATTGTCTGTCTCCTGTCATTCTTCTAACATCCACAGGACCTGAAGGCTGAAGGTTGAGCATCTCTTGCAAAGGGCAACCTCAGCCAGCTCCTCTTGACAGGATTTTGATGCAGAACAGCAACAGCAAGTCAGGCTGGGGAGACCCTCTACATCTGTTTTGAACAATTAATCCCCTAGAGGTAATTCCACTCACATGCAACTAATTTTGCAGTGTTTTAGCTAAAATGTGGTTGAGTGAGCAGACTGCAAATTGAAGAAACTTGGTATTTAATTTGTGAAAACAAATGAAGAGGCCATTAACCTTCAAATAGAAATGATTACTATATAAGTTTTAAAATATTAGTCCTTTCTCTTCCCAGGCTTGAGAACTGTGCAACAGCTTTGGTGAGAATCAAGATGATGCTATTTGTCAACACTAAACCAAGACAGATTATTGTGATGAGGGAATCACAACTCTCCAAACATAAACATGAAACCTAACCCCATAAACTCCTGCAGCCTCTCTTAGTATCAATCAGCTATAGGTTAGATTCTCTTTCTCAGAGAAGGTGGTAATCAAGGTCTATTTCAGAGTGCATTAAGATAATTTCCTACACATTACTAAAATAAATAAAACCCTCTCTTAGATCTTAGTGTCTATTGGGACTTGAATAAGAATATTAAAGTCCTTGAATTCCTAGAATATCTGGGATCACCAAAAATGTCAATTCTATTGCTGTTTTCAGGTTTACTTAAGTTCATCAGATGGTATGTGCATCTATTTTATAATTCCACTGCCAATGTACAGACATGAATAAGAGTTTTGTTCTAATTATATTTGCTTTTTGTGCATAGATACAGATATTTAACAACACAAAGTTTCTTTGAAATGATGGTGAAGTGGGTATTAAAACCTCTTTGCTCTGGGTTGGCATGAAGTCAGTGTTAAAAATTAATATCCTTAATCAAGTTCAAGTTTGGTTATGGATTATTTTTGTCCTCCCCAGTAATTAGTTCTTGTGGTATATATAGGCTGATCAACACTGGAGTGTCCCACAGAACAAGCACTGTTTTAAAATAATGCTTTAGGAGTGTACCTACCCTCTGTGAACAAGCTTGGGTGCAGGAGAGTTAGGATACCTGAGCAAGCATTAGTCTTAAAAGTGTACCTTATAGCAATTTTATTCTTTATCTGCCTCCAGCTCCCCATTGCTTCCAAACAATTTTGCAACTTACGGCCCAGTTTTACTCATACCTGACAGAGGGGTATCAAAATACTATTAAAACATTGGTAGCTGAGTAGAGGAGGAATACCCAGATAACTATCCCCCACTGATGAATAAAAATCTGCCCAGAGAAGTCAAGTGTATTACTGTTAGATACCACAGAAACCACACAGGAGAGAACTGCATGAAAGCCACAGGAAACCAAGCTTCATAAATTCTGCTTCTCCTGCAACTACAGTTGTCTTACTCCCTGGCTGTGTACGAAGAAATTCCCAGGGTAGATACTATTTAGCCACAATTCATTGTGAAAGAATCCCATTAGTAGCTTGGTCGCCTGCAGTTTCTGAGGCCAAACTGTTTTGGAAACATTCATTTCTTCTGTGTTAGAAAGTCAAACACAAATTCAATCTACTGGTGTGCCCCTACAACAGAGCTTCAGGATGAACTTCATTCATTCATTTTGAGGAGTGTTATAGCACTGGCTGCAGACAAACCTACTGTGTACAGGTGCTCTGTAAACTTTCTAACACAGTGCCTAGCCAATATACACAGCTCTTCACCTTGAGGCTCCCTCTTCTTTTACTTTGGTATTGAAAATAATTTTTATGTTTTAATGAGTTGTCTAGACAAGTGTAGACTTTATCAGCCAAGCCTATATTTAACCCAAAGATGAATTAAACCTACTGCTTCCAAATGGCAGGTTAATATAAAGGAAATATTTAGTTAAGTTACAGCTTAAAATTAAAATTATATTTTAAGAACTGAGTATGTATTCCCTAATCAGTGTTTCTCCACTAATCATGAAGAAATTATGACTGGGATGTGGAGATATATGGATGAGCTCATTTGAAAGGTCAAAGCATATAGATGATTATTGCTGCTTGTTAAAATTTTTATGTGCAATAAAGAGATTGAGATGAGCCTTATTTTTTCTAGCTGAAATACTCATGCATTTGCAAGTAATTGAATTTTAGAAATAACACAGTCTTTTGTTCTAAGCAGGTATCTGTCTTGAGCTCTCTTTCCCCATGGAACTCTTGCTATGGCCAAATCTAATTGCTTCTACACTTATCTTCAAAAGGTATCAGACAGTCTCTTTTCTTTTCAGCCCTCAAATCCAGGAGGGTTTTACTTCTTCTCCACCGCCCCAAGCCTCTTACTTGTTGTTGAAAGAGAAATAATTTTATTTCTTCAGATGAGGGATAAGTTTGTATTATTAACAGAATCCTGTCATCTAATTTCCAAAGAGCTTTTGCAGTTTCTTAAGAGATATCTTAGCCCTTGTTCTGATGGCAGTTCATGTTCTCCATGTGTCCAGAAAGGCAGCAAACATTTAGATAATGCTGGGTTAACTGCTCTGACTGATGGTGAGAAAGAAGAGAACTGTTTCAAGTATTGTCATAAATTGATGGTCCCTTCCCCCCCCTATACCTGAAAGAACAGGAAGAAAGTCTGTGCCTAAGAAAGTTTGTCTGGGTGGATCTGCTCTGGGATAGGTCTTGAACTGCTACAGCCGTTGCTCAGGTTTGAATCGCTTAGCACAACCACGATGATTTCTATGGCATATTTAGTCATACAAAATGAGTTGTTCTGAAAATTTACTTTCACTTAGAGAACATGATTTTTGGAAAGGGACTGCATGAGGAAAATTCCATTTTAGGAAGATGCAAATGTTGTGAAAAGGGAAGGAACATAGTGAAAACACAGAATTAAGAGATACCTTATCAATGGCAAGCACTGATAAGTAGATTACTATGCTATCTAAAGAATTATTTTCATGTTTTACAATTTTCCTCACTTGGAACACATCATCTCACTGCATGGTAGATTGCACCAATGATTATCATGCATTGAAATCAGTGTGTCTTTTTGCATCAATGGGCTACAAGTTCTCATAAAAATTAAAGCACGCAGTGCTCTTAAAAAATAAAATAGGATGAAAAAAAGAAGCATTGGATAAAATCCAGTTTGGAGATATATTCAATTTTTTTTATGTGAAAAAAGTGATGTACTTTATGATCCCTCAGGGTACAACAGTCCTTAAACCTTGTGAATTTTAATATGAGTGTATGAAAACATAAGTATTTGAATAAGATTTATGAACAATGAGCACTCTAAATCATTGTCTACACATAGCAAAAAAACCCCCATCTCATCACTAGTTTCTTCTCACCCTGAACTTTCCCTTTAAATCTTATTAACCTGATAAAAGAAGCTCAGGAGATGTCACAAGTTTAAACAGTTTTTCTATCATCAAGTCAATAAGATTTCATGTATTTTCAGACAATTTTATGATTTACAGTTCTCACATTCCAGTCTGATTCTGACTATAACAATGTCCCAGAGACTGTCACATCCATGAGTCACATTATTAATCCACTGCCAGACTCTGTTTGCACTGCTACACTTGTAAAGGAGCCAGCATGAAACTCTTGTTTTTTTGCAGACTGTCTGCTAGATCCTTAGTGAATGTAAACTAAAGTTTCACAGACTTCCATACAATTGCAGCCAAGTACAGCCACTGATAGTCCCTTAGTGCTTATCTCAACTCCTGTTGACTTATTAGGTGTTTAAATAGCAGTAGCATGTAAGTATCAGAGTCACAGAACATGTATTTTAAAGACACACCAGAAAAATATTTGAAGATGACAGTGACAACAGAATGCTTCTAGTGCACTGGTTCACAGAGGTAAATCTTCAAGAACTTACTACATTGAATAATAAATTTTAGCAATCAGTTTTTCTAATATTTTCTTATTATATTCTGTACCACCAACCATGTTAATAACAATTTTACTCAAGATGGTATGGATCTAGAGGCACACATTCTTACTGTATTCCTCTCATGCTGAAATCTTTACTGGCAGCTCACAGGCACAAATGTTAGCCTAATAAATGGATAAGAATGATGTTACAGCATGTGAACAGAACAACTGTATTACAAGTAAATATATTTTAAATTTTGAACTTTTTATTAATAGACTGCTGAAGACTGACTAATGGACTAAGTCCTTTTGCATGACATGGCATTGAGAAACAGCAAAAAAATTATTGCCTTTTATCAGGAGAGTTCACACTTGAATCCAGTTTCGGAAACAATAAATGCAGTCAGACAAATCAGGGACTGGGAGAAAGTCATGAGACAAAAATAACCATAGCATATTGCCAGTTAAGCAACTGCTAGTTTCTTTCTCTGTTGTGGAAAGAAAATTTAAGGAGGGATTTTGAGTGAAATAACACAACAGCTATGTGACTGCTAAATGAAATATTGGGGGCATGATGGGGAAAAAAATCAAAGTCACTTGCTTTAAAATTCATGAGGTTTGAAAAATGGGTGGTGAAAAGTGGTAGTAAGATTGGAGATTGAGCTGGTGTTTCAATATTGAACCAGTGATGATAGAACGACCCTTAAAATTAAGGCAAGCTGATGTGGTACTACATATGGCAAGGGAGGTCATAAGTAAGGCAAAATGCATGGGACATTGCAATAGCGGTCACAGCAGATTTGGAATGTAAGATTACATTTGTCAAAGCCAGACAAAGGGGCTTTTATAACAGAAGTGCAAGATGCTGAAAGCCTGGACAAGAATTTTAGCTGAAGATGGGTAGGAAGGGACATACCCTAGACTTGTTAAATGGGAGGAACATGACCACACTGATATTGTTCAGATGTGGTGATCTAGTGTATAAGTGATTATGGCTATCACCAGGCAGATCACCATCCTGACTTTCAACATGATTGAGGAAAGGCAGCAGGGAATATAGGAAATTTGAAAAGAGAGGATCAAGCAAAAGGAGGAGCAACAACTACAAGTTGTCCATTCAGAGTATGCAGCTAAATTTGTATTTGCAGAAAGAACTACTTAAATACAGAAAATACAGTGAGAAGAAAATCATAGAATAATAGAATCATTTAGGTTGGAAAAGAACTTTAGGATCATCAAGTCCAACCATAAACCTAACGCTGCCAAGTCCACCACTAAACCATGTCCCTAAGCACTACATCTACACGTCTTTTAAATATCTCCAGGAACAGTGACTCAACCACATCCCTGGGCAGCCTGTTCCAAAGCTTGACAACCCTTTCAGTGAACAAAATTTTCCAATATCCAATCTAAACCTCGCCTAGCACAACTTGAGGCCATCTCCTCTCATCCTACCACTTGTCATTTAGGAAAAGAGACCAACACCCACCTCACTGCAACCTCCTCTCAGGTACTTGTAGAGAGTGATAATGTCTCCCCCCAGCATCCTTTTCTCCAGGCTAAACAACCCCAGTTCCCTCAGCCACTCCTCACAGGACTCGTGCTCTAGACCCTTCACCAGCTTCGTTGCCCTTCTTTGGACATGCTCTAGCACCTCAATGTCTTTCTTGTAGTGAGAGGCCCAAAACTGAACACAGTACTCAAGGTGCGGCCTCACCAGTGCCGAGCACAGGGGGACGATTACTTCCCTGCTCCTGCTGGCCGCACTGTATCTGATACAGGCCAGGATGCTGGTGCCCTTCTTGGCCACTTGGCCACACTGCTGGCTCATATTTAGCTGACTGTCAACCAGCAACCCCAGGTTCTTTTCTGCCAGGCAGCTTTCCAGCCACTCTTCCCCAAGCCTGTAGCGTTGCATGGGGTTGTTGTGACCGAAGTGCAGGACCCGGCACTTGGCCTTGTTGAACCTCATACAACTGGCCTCGGCCCATCAATTCAGCCTGTGCAGATCCCTCTGTAGAACCTTCCTACCCTCGAGCAAATCAACCCTCTCTCCCAACTTGGTGTCATCTGCAAACTTACTGAGGGTGCACTCTATGCCGTCATCCAGATCATTGATAAAGGTATTAAAGAGAACCGGCCCCAATCCTGAGCCCTGGGGAACACTATTTGTGACTGGCCACCAATTGGATTTAACTCCTTTCACCACAACTCTTTGGGCCTGGCCATCCAGAAAGTATTTTACTCACTGAAGAGTATGCCCATTCAAGCCACGAGCAGCCAGTTTCACCAGGAGAAGGCTGTGGGAAAAAGTGTCAAAGGCTTTACTAAAGTCTAAGTAGAAAGTATCCACAGCCTTTTCCTCATCCATTAAGCAGGTCACCTTGTCACAGAAGGAGTTCACATTAGTCAAGCAGGACCTGCCTTCCATAAACCCCTGCTGACTTGGCCTAACCACCTAGTTGGACATGCTGTGTGACAGCACTCAAGATGATCTGCTCCATAACTTCCCCCGGCACCGAGGTCAGGCTGACAGGCCTGGAGTTCCCCAGATCCTGCTTCTGGCCCTTCTCGTAGATGGGAATCACAGTTGCTAACCTCCAGTCAACTGGGACCTCCCTGGTTAGCCAGGAGTGCTGTTAAATGATGGAAAGTAGCTTGGCAAGCACTTCTGCCAGCTCCCTCAGTAGTCTTGGGTGGATCACATCCTGCCCCATAGACCTGTGTGTGTATAAGTGGTGTACCAAGTTGCTAACCGTTTTCCCTTGGATTATGGGAGCTTCATTCTGCTTCCCATCCCTGTCTTCCAGCTCAGTGGGCTGGGTACCTGGAGAACAATTGGTCTTACTATTAAAGACTGAGGCAAAGAAGGCATTAACTATCTCAGCCATTTCCTCATCATTTGTCACCATGTTTTTCCCCCACATCCAATAAAGAATGGAGATTCTCCTTGGCCTTTCTTTTGTTGCTAATGTATTGTTGTGGTTTAACCCCAGCCGGCAGCTAAGCACACAACCACTCGCTCACTCCCACCTGGGTGGGATGGGGAAAAGAATCAGAAGAGTGAAAGTGAGAAAACTCATGAGTTGAGATAAAGACAGATTAATAAGTAAAGCAAAAGCTGTGCATGAAAGCAAAGCAAAACAAGGAATTCATCCACCACTTCCCATCGGCAGGCAGGTGTTCAGCCATCTCCAGGAAAGCAGGGCTCCATCATGCCTAACAGTTACTTGGGAAGACAAATGCCATCACTCCAAATATCTCCCTTTCTTTTTCTTCCCCCAGCTTTATATGCTGAGCATGACATCATATGGTATGGGATACCCCTCTGGTCAGTTGGGGTCAGCTGTCCCAGCTGGGTCCCCTCCCAACTTCTTGTGCCCCCCCCCAGCCTACTCGCTGGTGGGGTGGTGTGAGAAGCAGAAAAGGCCTTGACTCTGTGTAAGCACTGCTCAGCAATAATGAAAACATCCCTGTATTATCAATGCTGTTTTCAGCACAAATCCAAAACATAGACCCATACTAGCTACTGTGAAGAAAATTAGCTCTATCCCAGCCAAAAAAAAGCACATTGTCCACACCATTTATGTCGTGCTCAGGTCCCACACTATCCAACACATCTTCATTAACTCCCCCTTCCCATTCTTTGGTATTATATACAGATATCATTCTCTTAGTCTATGGACCACCCCTCTAAAATGTCCATAAAATGTCCACAGACGTTCAGAAAATGTTCATTTAGTCCATGACTTTGGGCTTCATCTGTTATGGTGGTCACTCAGGACAGGAGAAGTATTTGACCTCAATAGAAACATTTTTATTGTCTTTTACAGCAGTAGCCGGATTATGCTCTAGTTGGGCTTTGGCCCTTCTAATTTTCTCCCTGCCTAACCTCACAACACCTTTTTGGTCCTCTTGAGTTGCCTGCCTCTTCTTCCAAAGGTCATAAACTCTTTTTTTTCCCTTGAGTTCCAGCCAAAGCTCTATGTTCAGCCAGGCCAGTCTTCTTCCCTTCCCTTCTTTGTCTTTCAGCGCATAGGGGTGGCCTGCTCCTGTGCCTTTAAGATTTCTTTCCTGAAGAATGTCCAGCCATCCTGGACTCCTTTGCCCTTCAGGACTGCCTCCTGGAACAAAAGAATCTAGAGGACTGTTCACAGAGAATAGAAAGGGAAAAAGGAGAAAGATCGTCTAAAGTATACAGAAGAATCAAATGGAAAAAGAGCCAAGAAAGGTTAGATTCACAAAATCCAAAAGAGGACAAGTTTTCAAGAAAAGCAGAGATAACAGTACTGATGGCATTGGGGGAACATCAAAGAGGGGGACGTAATGTTAGTTGAAAGACTCCAGAGAGGTTGTGAAGCTTGTGGTTAGATTCCAAAAGATGCTGTGGAGTCTCCCAACTTGGAGACATTGAAAAGCGATCTGGACATCATCCTGGGCAACTGGTTCTAGGTAGTCCGCCTTGAGCAGGCGGGTTGGACTAGATAACCTCTGGAGGCCCCTTCCAACCTCAACCATTTTGTAACTCTGTGAAAGTTTGCTTGTGAATACTTAAGAAAATGTGGAAGTGGTCTTTGGGAGAGTGAAAATCATGTTTTGCCTCAGAGAATCTAGGGTGGATTTGGTGGATGTGACTCCATAACAACATGGCTAATAACACTGGAGTTTAATTTTTGGTAAAAAGCAAGTAAAAACACATTTCAAAGATGACTCAAAGATTACAGAAAATAAAAAAAAAAAGCAGGGAAGCAATGGATGGTCAGCTCAGAAGATTGGAAAGACTGAGATCCCTGGAAGAACAAGGAAGACTAAAGAAGATAATGAATAAGAAATATCTACATGTATGGGGGGGGGAAGAAGAAGTAGGTGAGAGATAGGTGTATGCCTGTATACAAGTCTTGCTATACCTTTTCTGCTTTCTGATGGACACCATCAATGACAGGAGTCAGAGGCTGGAGGAGGTATATCTAAAACTGAAATTGCAAGTATGTTTAGGATGTCCTACACTTAATTTTTGAGTTAAAGTACTCAAAAGTCCAATGCAAGTTAACTGAAGCTATTTGCATTCAGGTGTAATTCTTAGCATTTGACTTGCAAGGTACATGTCCACATGTGAACTGATCACCCTAGGGACCAACTTAGGCTGATTTCTCTTTGACTCCCACATTTCAATGAGATGAGTTCGTCTTTTATCTCTATTTCTTTCCAGTGACTGTAAAGGGAACCTTGGGTAATTAGTTCCAACTTCAATGTCTGTCATAGAGATCTATATGATCTGCTTTTGGCCACCTTTGAATTGATATTTTAAACACATCAATAGCAATGAACACTCCTTGGTCCAAAATACTCTGAAATTATTTGAGAGTTGTTCTGAAGTGTCTGAACAAGTCACATAGACTGAAACCGTAACAATCCACAGGCAGTATGAATTATATCCCTTTACTGTTAAAATTCTGCAGTCCTAGGGATATTTACAACAACACTGATTTAGGTCCAGAGACTCATTTTAGCTTTAATGGTCACCTTTGCATTTGATCATGCCCAGATACAATGATGTGAAATTGCAGGGAATTAGGGAAATGTTTGTCACCATGCCAGACAGCATGTTATGGGTTTGTGTGGCGCGGTTTTCCTTGGTGGCAGGGGAGGGGGGCTGCAGAGGCGGCCCCTTTAAGAAGCTGCTGGCAAATTCGCCGCCCCAAAATGTCGGACACGCCAAAATGTCGGACCC